>PVJH01007956.1:0-88766 GCA_004026705.1 Nesogale talazaci | reverse complement strand
CTTCTCCAGGGACTTGGCTCACCCGAGCACATGCCCCAAGCACATGAGGTCGTGGCGCTCCAGCCTCACGTTTAAGGGCATTCTGACTAAACTTCTTTCAAGACAGATGAGTTGACTCTCTCTTCAATATTCTTCACTATCACAATTCAAACTCACCAGTTCCTCTTTGGTCTTCCCTATTCACAGGCAGCTTGAGCAATGAATAAGATAAAGTCAATCAATAGGCAGATTCCCAAACTGCAAATCGCCGGTAACGTCAAGAAAAGATGTCCAATTTCAGCTGTGACTAAAGTGCATCACCGGAGACTTCAACCAAAATAATAACAATAACACTAAGGCCTCTAAACAGCCCAAACAAATCTTGAAAAAAAGAGAAAAAAGTAGAAGGACTAACACTTCCAGTACAAAGCATGCTGTACACTCACTGCCCAACGTTGCTTCTGACTCTTGGTGAGCCCGTCCATGTGCCCCAGAGTCGAACTGCCCCAGAGGGTGGGCTTGGCTGTGATCTTTAGGGAAGCAGATCGCTAGACCTGTGTTGAGCATCACAACTGCAAGGTTTGCATCAGGTAAGGGGTGTGAAAGGGCTTATCCTCTGAGTCAATCTGTACGCTGGCACATCATCGGAGAAGCTAGTTTATAGCAACAGGAGCGTGGACTCAGGATTGGAGGAAGGATAGATAACCTGCAATCGGTAGATTACACAATCTTGCTTGCTGAAAGCAGGAGGACTTATGAAAGCACTTTCTGGTGAAAACCAGGGACTGCAGCCTTCACTAAGGATGGCAATTCACTATAAAGAAAACCAAAGGGCTGAGCCCCGGTAGCGTAAGTGGTTGAGTGCGGAACTGCAGGCCGCGGGCTTGGCGGTTCACATCCAGCGGCGGCTGGGTAGCGCCCACGACCACCAGAGGCAGTGATGCCCACAAAAACAAAAAAAAAGAAGAAGAAGAAAACCAAAATGCTCACAACTGGACCAATGGGAAAAAAGTTGTTGTCGAGGGTTTTGTCTAGCTTGGATTCATAATCAACGCTTACGGAAGCAGCGGTCAAGCGATCGAAAGACGAACAGCATTGTGTAAACTTGCTGCATAGATGTCTTTATAGAGTATTGAAAAGCAAGGATGCCACTTTGAGGACGAAGGTGCCTGACCCAAGTTACGGCATTTTCCATTGCCTCATCACCAAGTGAAAGTTGGACAATGAATAAAACCTTAGAAGAATCAATGCATTTGAATTGTGGTGTAAGAGAAGAATATTGATGGAAAGTATCCTGCACTGCGAAAAGGGCAAACAGATCTGTTTCACTCGAATGAGCCTAAAGTCACTAGGGGGTCAGAACCAACTAGATGGCACCTCACTATAACAACACTGAGCACAAACCATTTGTGCCCTGGTCCTTCCCCCTGACTATAGACGCCACAGCTTTGTTAGGTGCTATTGTGTGGTTCAGCTCACAATAATCCCGGAAAACTCCAGTGATGACAACAACATGACCCTAGATAAGGACGGACAAATTAATCAACGGGATAGAACTGAGAGCTCAGAAGTACACCCAAACATTTTTGGCCAATTGATTTTCACAACAGTGGCGAGTGTGTTCAGTGAAGAAGGAATCGTTTCCGAATGATTCTCACGACAGGAAGCTTTGGTGGCACCCTGGGTTAAACACGGGCCTACTTAAAGTCGGCAGTTCAAAGACACTAGTGGTTCCCATGGAAAATACAAGGCTGCCTGCTTTGGGAACGGTTCAGAGGCTTGGGAGCCCTAAGGGTCGGTTCTACTGGGCACTTCAGGGTCATTAGGAGCCAAGATTACTGGATGGTGATGTGGTTATCTCCTAGTGTAAGTATGAATGGAGAAACAATGAGTTCTCCAACAACAAAAGCAGTCTTTCTTTCTCTGAGGGCAAAAGTCCCTCAAGTTCATGCCCCACTGTCTCCTACCACCGTTAAACCAAAAACCAAAGTCCCTGCCATCGTGGTCAATGCCTACTCCCAGAGATCCTGTCAGACAATGGAACAGCCTCTGTGAGTTTCAGAGACTGTAACTCTTTTATGATTTTTTTAATGTAAAATGGATATTTATTTGTTTGTATCAATATTTGGAAATCAGCCAGCCAGTCATTTTGGTACTATTATTACCAAAATGCAGCAAAATACAAGTAAACAACAAACTAGTGCTTATAGTTAAAACAGAGCAGAAAGGTCGAGGAAATCAATGAAGCTCCTTTTGGTATAACCCTCCCCCACCTACACTGTTTAGTAAGACTTCCAATCCTATAAAACACAAATAATCCTTCAGCACACATCTTTGTGCATTTAGTTCTTTTATTTAAAATATATATATATATATATATATATATATTATTGGGGGCTCTTACAGCTCTTAGAACAAATATACTTGATACAATTTATGTACAGAATGCTGTAAGAACTGTAGTTCCTATTTTTGAGGCTGGATCCTAAAGATATTCAGGGTAGTTCTTTATAGGCAGGAACATCTTTTATCATGCTGTCCAGTGGAACCAAGGTAAAGTGAATCTTTGTTAGCGAACAACCACAATTTCCACTCCCCACTCCCGTCCCCTCATACACTAGGAACAAGGAAAACCTGCTACGAGGAAGAGTTCCAAAACAGGAAGTCCTACAAAAAAGGAAGCAATGTGGTCACTGCCCAGCTTGACGTGGAGCTACACGTCTATCTTTACCCATCTTCAGATTGTATGCTTATGGACTCGTTTAGAAAGAAATCTTAAAATTTGTCTGGCCTCCAGTTCTCAGATAGATATTGGCTGGAGCTGAGGCAGCAGGAATTCCTCTCCACAGTTCTGGCACGGGTTGTTCCAGGCCTGTCTGTTCCAGAACGGGTTATCCCTGGCTTGGGTGCACCACGCCTGACTATTCCACACCTGGCTGCTGTGCCAGGGCTGGTTGTTCCAAGCTTGAAACTATTTCCACTCTGATTGTTCCAGGTGTGGCTGTTGCCGCTCTGATCGCTCTACATGGAAAGGTTGCTAGAAGGAGGCCTCCTTGGTAGTAGGAAGCACAGGGCTCCAGGTGCTCTGTAGGTGCAGAGACCTGAGTCACACCACGGTTATTGTTTGACCACTAGCCGTTTTCTGTCACCCCTTCCCTCTTCCATTTCGTTCTCTGGTTCTGCAACCAGGTCTTCTTCGCCTGTTGCTAGGTCAGATTCAGGAGCTGCGTCTGCTGGAGGTTCAGGTATTTTTGTTTCTGAAACAGGTCTGTGAATATACACAGCTGGATTGGCGAGAACAGGGTTCAGACCTTTCTGTTTCTTGCCCTGGCCCTTACTACCCGCCTTCACTGGACTCCTCTCTACAGACTCGGGCAGTGTACTTTGGGACTGGTGGAGAATGCAGAAGCAGGTCCACGGAGGAAGGAAGAGAAAAGATAGCAGTGTCCAAGTAGGGTGCCTCAGCAGTTGACATTTCCAAGGATGTTTCATTTTCATCAGGCCCCCAAATCTTAGTTATTGGTGAAGAGTCTCTAGAATTGGAAGCTTCAAGAAGGCTTTGGGGAGAAGCAACACTCATGTTGCTAAGTAGGTGGGAGAGGGGGCTGGGGAGAGAGAAAGAAAGAGAGAAACCCTCCAAAACAAATAAACAACATAAACAGCAAAGACCCACGTTTTTAGGAAGCCAAGTCACACAAAGGCTTTTTGAATGGACAATATGAAGGCCTTCAGATATGAAAGTATTAAAGGGTTACAGAGAAGGTAAAATGTCTCAATAGCAATAGGAGACAATCAGTCCAATTCAACATAAATATTTTGGAGTGTCCAGACTGTAACTCTTTATAGGATTAGAAAGCCCCATCTTTCTCTCTGAGCTGTTGGTGACTTCAAACTGCTGACCTTTTGGTTAGCCCAATGCTTAACCACTATGCCACCTGGACTCCTCCCAACATGATTAGAATTCTACAATGTATGCCGGACCCTGTCACTCTGCCCATCTTTGTAAGCTTTCGGTAGTGGGGGAATAAAAAAATCTAAATATCAACATTACACAAAAGAAATAGCTATCCAATAATCTGGAAAAGCTCCTTATCCTAGAAGGAATAAGAATGAAAGAAAAAGTTATCTACTAAAAATGAATGCTTATTTACAATTTACAATATTGTATTATATTCCACAGACATACCCTAGTATTCTCACTTCAAATGATAAAAATGAATAAAATTTCAATTGTTAAAGAGCAACATTGACACCTTGTGGTGAACATCTAAAATTAAAATATCCACTGTAAAAATGAGTAGTGTGGTTTTTAATTAAATGTCTACTAGCACAAAAACTAACCCCTAATCTAGGGATTCCCAAGGATTAAAAAAGCAAAAATTCAATTTCCAACATGCATATTTCATATCAATTTAGAATTACCTGCTATTAATTGGATACTGAAATTAGCCTAAAATGTTATATTATGGCCAAAGTATATGAATGAAACCTCAGGTTAGTTTTCCTGAAAAATACACCCACATGAAAGAGGTGTGTTTCCTGGCCTCTACTGCTTGCTGCAAAGCCTTTGACTTGGTCACGTGTCCTCACCTTCACCACCCCTTTTTTCCCAGTAACACTTGCACATTTTAAAGGATTGAGAGAACAAATGCCTACTAGCAGCTTAACACTGACAGTTCTTAACTGGAATATATGCTCAAAAACACCCTCCAAGACCTGAGTGCTAATCCTAACTCTAACTTGAAGGACCATTTATTTCAGTTCAAGTTAGTAAACATTTACTGAACATCAACTAGTGTAAGCCACTCTGCTGGATTCAACAAGGGACTGGAAGTTAAGAGAAAGACGCTCTAACAACACTCAGATGGGTTGGAAGCATTAAACATAAGCCCCAGACAAAACTGAACAACTCGAAGCATCATAACTGAGGTACAAAGAAGAAAAGGCATTTCCTAGAGCAGACGGCAGTCCATCTGCATTACTATCTGAGAGAACTGTCAGAGAAAACCCTATTTGACTCATTCACTCTGACACAAAGGCCAGGTAAAGCTTCTAGTTTCAAACCAAACGTTCTGGGCTCAATTAATCTGGCTGATAAGTAGACACTTGATCTGACCCTCCTCCCACCAACCAAAAAAATGTGAATCTGTTACCAGTTAGAACTGAATTACACAAAGGTGATGTCAATAAGGCATCCTGAATTGTTGGCAGGTCTGAGGAATCTAGAAGGTCCCCCAAGAAAGGAACCCCCCAAGAACCAAATCGTAGCATAGTTAGTGAGAAATAGGTGAGCAACTACGACATCGACATGATGCTTTTGCAGTCATGAAGGTCTGTCATCTGTGGAGGCTGTGGTGAGGCTTCATGCAATGTGCGCACGAGAGCCCCGGTCAAGGCAGGCCAGTGGGAATCTGCTGTCCTCACTCACCAGGAAGCCTTCCTTCCAGCCTCCTCTCTAGCCTTCCTGTAGCTACATCATTTAAAGCCCCTGGGCCTCAGTTTCTCCACTGAAACAAACAAACAAAGGTTCCTTTGTGAACGGGAAAACCACTTACAAGATAGTTATGAAAATGCTTTGTAAAGCAATGGTACAGATTTGTAGTAACATCACCTCATGAAGAATCACAGATAAAGCCAACTAGAATAATCAGGGAGAATCAAAGGCAAAAACAAGACCCAAGCTCACTGCCATCGAGCCAGCGTCAACTCCTCCTGAGCCCGTGGGAGAGTGGAACTGTCCCTGTGAATGTTCACGACTGGCTTGGACACAACAGCCCCGTCTTTCTCCGACGGAGCTGCTGGAGGTTTCCAGCTGCTAACCTTTCCAATCACAGCCTAATTCGTAACCCCTATGCCATGGGGCTCCGTAAATAAAACTAAGCCTGAGTTCACGCCGGCATCTCTATAATGCCTGTGCTTCTCCCAAAAGATTCTCCCCACTTCTAACATCGCAAAGCTTTCGGAACTCCCAGACCCACTCTAGCTCCTCTTTTAGGTTCTGTGATAGCGAATCTATCCCAGAGCATCCTCTGTGCCCTGACTTTGCCTTCTTTTTTCTTTTAATTCTACTCATTTCCCCTAAACAGTAACAAGAACAAGAACAGCAATAGACACAAACTGACTTGAAAAAAAAAATCCTTAAAACAATTCTATGTATACCTTCATTTCATCGAGAGGGAAACAGATGCTAAGAAATGTTAGCTGCTTACTCGCACACCTCAAACCATTTCTGCATATCACCCTTTCAATACTTCAAACTCAATACGCTCCCAATAGGATATAGTCATTGAGTCATGTAGTTTGAGTTGCACTCTCTATCTCTATCTCTCTATCTCTCCCACTGATGATAAAATCTCGTCTATTCTGTCATTTATTTAAAGTAATCTGGGTTAAAGCACCTCTCGGATGAGAACCACAAGTCAAGCAAATGGCTGTGGTTACTTCGGCAGAAACCATTGTCCCTTAAAAACAATTTGCATGGTGTAACCAAATCCCTTACCATCATGTGTAATAAGATAGGCACTCTGTAAAGGAAAGGGTCATTATATTCTGTTTATAAAACAGCCATTTCCCCAATCATCCTTCTGGACGCTTCTTTTAGTAGACAAATAGTGGATGCCTAATGGTCTAAAATTGATGATGTGTTATGTAAACATTAGAGAAATTCTGCCCAAATTAAATTCCAATGAATAATCTGTCTGTCTGGGGTGCACTTAGGATGAGTGTCCCCATTAGCTTTATTTTGATTTGCATTAATTTTGGGAGCCTGCCTCCTGGGAAAAATGTCCTTGATGATGCACCACATTTAAAATTCAAACAGATTTTTAAATCTTTCCAAATTAAGCCCAGACATTATGAAAAATGGTGAGCAGAGGCTTTTAAGCTTCTGAGCATGCGATTCACACAAAGCCCACTTGGCTTTCCAAACGGGATCCATGTAAGAGCAGGTCAATACTCTGGTCTGCGTTGGGGGCTGCTGGAGGGCTTTTCCAGTGATGCTGTGGTCGTTATGTCTTTGAAGCGTTTAAATCTCCAGTCATGGGTGGCTGCTCTTTAGAGGGCAGAAAAATCACACATGGCTCATGTCCATTCGCAGCCTTTCCACCCCTCTCCCTCCAGAGACAGGATGTGGCTTCCCAATAGCTTTGTGAGAGAGAGGGCTGACAACACCGCAGCTACCAAATTCATGAAGCTCTCACAAATGTGAAGCCTGACGAACAGCTTCTAAAGCTCTCATGCATTTCCGGTCACCAACTCTTGAGGAAGACCCTTCAGGAAACGTAAGAGGGGGTTTCTTACCGCAGCAAAGAGAAGACATCATAGGAATTGCGCACGCAGTTCTGATCCACCTGAAGCATCGTCTTCTGAGCGTGTGAGTGACCCTGGAAGACAAGAACCCGCAGCTCATCAGTGGAGTGAAAGGGAAGTCCGGGCACGAACTCACTGAGTGGGTTTTGTGTGCTTTCCAAATGACTTATAAACACTGCAGGAAATCCACATGGTTAGCATTTCAAGAAAAATCCAAACTAGTTTCAATATAATAAAAGTCTAACCTTTGAGGCCAATTAAAGTTTAAAATAAAGTTTCTTGGGCTGAGCCCTGGTGGCGTAGTGGTTGTGTGCGGGACTGCGGTCCACTGGGATGGAGGTTCAATTCTAACTCCCTGGAGCAAAGGCTGGGTCTCCTATTCCCACCACCAGAGGGCAGTGATGGCCAAACAAAACAAAAACAAAAATAAAATAAAATAAAGTTTCTTCTAGCCACTTCCCCACAGAGACAATAATTTATGATCTAAATAGTGGTGGGCTTCTCAGGGAAAACCCAGAAGTCTTTTTAATGGCTTAAAAAAAAAAAGAAGAGTATTATTATATTCTATTAAAAATTAATGTGTCAACTATGCCTTGCCATCATTTGTAATGTTTTTATGGAAGAAAGCAGTGTGTGTGTGTGTGTGTGTGTGTGTGTGTGTGTGTGCATTCGAAGTTTTAATTTGGAATACCAGAAACAAATATTTGCACAGTAACGAAAGTGGTGGGAGCAACACAGCCAATTCCATTCAAAGAACAGAACCGGTTAGTATCTCTCTCATTTGAGAAGAGTAAGATAAATGGTGGTTAAAAACAAAAGAAAACTGGACCCCAAACCAAATGGGTTCACATTCGACCCTTTACTACAAGGGCTTTGTAATCTTGAGCCAGGCACCCAAGATCTCTTAGTTTAACCTTGCTTTGTTCCTCTACAACATGATAGGACAATAGCGTCTACCTCAAAAGTTGTGGGAAGAATTAAGGATATTAACAGTCAAAAAGTAAAAGGTATATAGTACACACTCTGTAAGCATTTTGAAAAAGTGTGTCTACAGACCGTAAACAGATATTTAGGAGAAATGAAAGCAGGACCTGGGGACAGTGCAACAAATAGCATTACACTGTGGGATTACAATCAACGATGCCGAACAAAGTGTGGATAGACTAGTCAGTGAAATACTAATTCATTCTGTGAACCTCCACCCAATTCACAATAAAAATATTAAAAAACCGAAAAAGAATAGTGAAAGGATGTCAGGGACTGTATGCTGACAACAGGGCTCACACCAGTTCTTCGCTCAATCAAGGTCCTCGAAGTAAGAGCAAACGAACATGGATTTATAGAATGGGGGTGTACTGAAATGAAGACCAACACAGGAAAGAACATGGTGGGTACCATACTAGACACTTAATCTCCCTCTTAGAAAACTAGGGCAGCATGCATGTTACATAGCAACTAAATCCCCAGATTAGCGCAGCCAGGAAAGCAGGCAGCACTCAGTTCAAAGACTGAAGCCGGCGCTGCAGCTCCAAAGGAGTGGCGCTCTCCTGAGACCTGGCAACACTCCAGTCTCCTGCATCCGGCTGCTGGAAGGACTCACTATGCCTCTTGTGAGCCTCCCATTCCGGGACTTTGACCCCTAATTTTTCCCATTCCAGTTATCATTCTGGTACACTCACAGTTTATAAAATCAGGTCTGTTCCAAATTTGCTGTGCTGGCCACGTCTGAATGAGTTTAAACCGCTCTGAAGTCCTGGCTAGCCTATGAAGCACACATGATAGCTTAGCTGCATTCAAACTTTGGAAAAAAAAAAAAGGCCCAAAACAACACTATGCCAAAAACTGAAACTAGATGAAACATAAATAGCTGAATAGTCCTGTATACATTTTTAAATAAGGCAAATGAAATTCTTCCTATAAAAAATAATAATAGAGCATAAGTCCAGACAATTATACTCATGAATTCCATCATAAACGAGAAAAAAGAGAACAAGGGCCAACTTATTAGATCAGCATTACTTCACGACCAAAATCTGATGAAGACACAGACACAAATGGAAGCTTACAGACGCATGTCCCTCATGTATATATACACTATGGACTACTATGCTGCCATAAGAAAAATGAAGTGTGGAGACAAGCCCCAAAAGGGGTGAACTTTGAAAACATGCTCAGTATAAAAGGTGGACACAAAAGATCACGTATGATGTGACTTCCATTTACATAAAACATCTAGATTCGATAAACCCTCAGAGACAGAAAGAAGACTGGTGGTTGGCCAAAGGCTGAAGGAAGGAAGCAATGGGTAGTGACTGCTTAGTGAGTATGGAGTTTCCTTTTAAGGTGATGGAAATATTTTGGAACTAGAGTTGTACACTTTAATGTGTTTAATTTTATCTTAGATGAATTTTACATCAAATGAAAAAAGAAAAAAAAACATGGCTGTGAAAATAATCCACCTATCCAAGGAAGGTAGAGAAAAAGAGAGGCCAGAGCCCAGAGATTGTGTTGGAAAATTAAAATCTTAAAAGGCACTCAAAGTAGATTTCAGCTTCCTAGGAGATATGACTGATGACATTCCACTTTACTATTTCTTTTTGAGATTTGTTTTGTTTCTTCACTATTTGAAAAGCATCCACACACACACTAATATATAACTAAAAGCAATATACTACATACAGCAGGGAGCAAGCACTGACATTAAAGGCAGGCTCCTTATTTAAATTCATCTGGCTTGTTGTATCAGTGAGTAAATTCATTTAACTTTTTTTGGTATCAGTCTTATATCTAAAAGGAGAAAATATTCATAAAAACAGTAACTAGGCTGAGCCCCGGTGGCGTAGTGGTTGTGCGCGGGACTGCGGCCCACTGGGACGGAGGTTCAATTCCAGCAGTGGGGCTGGGCCTCCTACTCCCACCACCGGAGAGCAGTGATGCCAAAAAAAAAAAAAAAGAAAGAAAACAGTAACTAAAAAAAAATGACAGAAAAGGAGGGGAAAGAGAAGCTTATACCAAGGGTTCAAGTAGAAAATGTTTGGAAATGAATATGACAACATGTGTACAAATATGCGAGCAATATACAAATGATATATTGAATGTCATAAGAGCTGTAAGCGCCCCCAGTAAAATCATTGGGGAAAAATGACAGAAACACAAGCAAAAGTGACATTCAAGAGCATTCGCAGTGAGGCACACGGTGCTGTCGGCATCTTTCCTGTGTCACAGATGTGCTGTTTGCAGTCGCATGGGGCAGAAACTATTATCACAGGGAGGAAACTGAGACGCAGAGAGGATTAAGCAGAAGAGCCGTGCAGTCTGGCTCCAGGGCCCACCTTCTGAACGACCATCTACACTTGATGATCTCCAAGACCCTTTCCAGCTCGAAAAGTCTGGGCCCATGTACATTTAAGGTAACCCGAGGACATTGGTAAACCCTTCTTGTTTCAGCTGCCACTTAGCAATTAACATTCTTGAAATATGCTAAAAGCCCCATTCTGAATGACAACGAACTTGACCAGATGTGTAGTTCCGACAGAGCTGAGGAGGGCTTACACTGGAAAGACAGGGCTCGTTTGTATCTTCTTATCTTTGTGAGATACTGCAAGTGCCAGAGAGCCCAGCAGGGATTGCTGTGTCACTCAAAATTCCTCTGCAGCCAGCCAGGCCTGACCATTCTTCCTCACGGAAGGACAGGTACCCATCAGAGTGACAGCCTCTTAACCTGGGCCGGGAGAGAGACTTTCACAAGTCCACCGAACAGGGGTGATGCTTGGTGGACGGTGAGGTAGATCCCTCGAACAGAGGCCAGCAAAACTTTCCTGAAAAGTAAATATTGAAGGTTTTGAGGGACACAAAAGAGCTGTCGTATATCATTCATTCTTCATTAAAAAAAAAAAAACTTTAAAAATGTAAAAGCCATTCTCAACCTGCAGGTTATAACAAAAGCAAGCGTATGTTGAACTAGACTTTGCTCACTCATATGCTGGATCATTGAAAAGGGAGTTTAAAGTTTTAGAGTTTCTGTTAGCAACCGCTGCAAGATTGCCATTAGCTTGATTGAAACCATCAAAGCTCTCTTGAAACAATCCAGTTGATTCAACTAACTCCAAAGTGAACAGCATCACTGTTACTTGTCACTGAGCGAACTGGGACGTGCGACCTTTGGACAGCAGCAGAAACATCATCTTCAGTGTTCTGAGTCCATTGCTGCCATTACGGTGCCGGTCCACTTCATCAAGAGTCCCCCCACACCCTCACACGGTGTCCTCCTTCCTTTAACAACAAATCGCTCCTGGTGACATATGTCCAAGTGAGGGACTTGGGTAGTGTGCTACTGCAATCTATATTATTTCCATTGGCAACTTCCAGAAGGAGCTCTCCAGATCTTCCATCCTAGTCTGTTCTAATGTGGAAGCTCCACTGAAACCTGTCCACCACAGGCAGCACTTCTAGCATTCAAAATATTGATGTATTGCTTACAGTATCATAGTAACAAGCAAGCTATGACAGTACCACAAATTGACAGGTCAATCAAGTCAATTCCAACTTATATCGACTCTATAGGAAGGTAGAACTGCCCCACCCCCACCCTTCGTGCATTTCCAAGGCTGAGAATTGTTCAGAGAAGCAGAAAACCTCACTTTTTTCCAGGGTAGTGGCTGGTGGCTTTAAACTGCTGACCTTGGGATTAGCAGCCCAATGCATAACTAACTACACTACCAGGGCTAGGTCAGACAAGTACATATAGTTATTTATCTCAGGGTTTATTATTGAATACCTGAGACATACATACAAGGTGTTAAGCAACTACTACAGCCTCAAAGAGTACAGACCCCAATTAAGGTTCCAAGATAAATAAAGCAAAAGTGCGTAAAAAACCAAACTCACAGCAAGCCCACAGGTCAAAGTAGAACAGCTCCCTGTATGCTTTAGAGACTATAATCTTTAGGGGAGTGGAAAGCTTCGTCTTTCTCCTGAGGAGTGGTTGGTGGTTTTGAACTGTTGACCTTATGATCAGAAGTCCCACTGCATAACCACTAAGCCACTAGGGTGTCATCTGAGAGCTTTAAAAACCATAGGAGCTCTGATGTGGTGGAAATTCCATGTGATGGAGGTAGCATATCAGAGACAGTCTTTGGGCTGGAGTAGCAGTCGTGAAAAGCTGAACAGCATATATGACAACAAGGAAACCCACATTGACAGAGAAAATGAAACAGTGCTCCAAACTGTCAAGCTTCACGTACGTAGGAATTTCTGGGAACCCTAAAAGGGAAAGTAGGGGAGGCTAGAGCTGAAAAAGTAGATGGAGGGCAGAGGGTGGAGGCGGAGCACAGAAAGCCTTGGCTGCAACGCTACAACGTGAAGACAACCCTTGGGTGGTACGGGGCTCTTAAGAGATTTTTGAAGTGTGTGTGGGGCAGGGACACGGTATCATTACTGTCCAGTAGAGAAAGAGGAATGAGCAAATAGAATGTCACAGGACATGAGCCAATGACAAAGGAAACGAAATGCAAGGTGCCTGTGGGTAAGTAACGAGAGCCCTGGTGGCATAATGGTTAAGTACTGGCTGCCAACAGCAAGTCCAGCAGTTCCACACCGCCAGATGCCCCACAGGAGAAAGGCGGGGCAGCTCAAAAGCCCGCTGGGTCTCTGAGTGGGAGTCAACGTGCTAGCTGTGGAGCTTTTGAGACGGAAATATCGAAGAGGGTATCCTAACTGGCGCCTGGGGCTCGGCCCTAGGAGGTGTGTCTATGGAATCTAAGCTAGAGCTGACCACCGCCTTATAGAAAAGTGTTTCTCACTGAGGGCCATGGAGCCGATGGTGACTCTTAGGGACCCTACAGGAGAGAGCAGAACTGTCCCTGTGGGGTTCCAAGCCTGCGATACTTTATGGGAGCAGAAAGCACCATCTTTCTCCTGAGGCGTAGCTTTGGAGGTTTTGAACCCCTGACCTTGCTGATCGCAGCCCAAGGCACAACCGATATACCACCAGGGCTCCTAGACAAGTGCTTGGGGTAGGGTGATCAGATATGAGGAGCCACATCACACTAAGACCTTGTAAGTCTCTAAGTACTCTGAGGGCCAAGGAAGGCTACTGAAATGATCTGAATAAGCAGGGCCAGGATAAGCACTTTCAAAAGATAAATCTGACTTTAACATCAAGCATCAAGGAGATATTTAGCAGCCACCATGATCAGTGGCTGGGAAAAAAGGAGGGGGCGCCATACTCCTGCCCCGTTATGGCTTGAGTGATTGGACTGGAAGAAGGCAGACAGGGGGGCAGGCTTTTGGAGACGGCCTGAGGGACTGGAGGCAGAGGCTGTGTGACTGAAACCGGGCGAGCGCTCTGACACAGTCTAGCCATGGGGAGATCCAGAGTGGAATCGTGGGCTTGCAGAGATCTGAGCCACCTGGATCCAACGCATGAATGGGATGCAAAGAGGACAGGAAAGGCCCAAGAGGAAGCCTGGGGAAACAGCATACAAGCGGCTCTGAGTTTCCCAGCAGGACGCCCAGGGCTCTTTTGAGATGTTACTGCTAAAACCAAAAGTGAGCTTGGCAAGCAGTCCCTCTCCTACTTACCTAGTACAGTAAGAAATCATGCAGGGCAGTGACAGAATAATGACTCATTCTGCACATTTTCAGACTCCATGAGCATACTTTTTTAAAGTCTCATTTATTTGTGTGACGACTCCCCAAATTGCTATGTGATGAATCCATAGCCTGTGTTTCTATGTACATAGGTTCCTTTGGACATTAATATACTTTAAAGTGTCAGCCAAGTTCAAACCGAGAGAAATTCAAGTATTTCTGTTAAGCATCCTCAAGTCGTGGACACCCTCTGTCTCCAAGTTCTGATGAAGCCCAGATGCTGGGCTGTTCAGGAGGAAGGTGAGACCTCCTCTTAGAGCCTGGACCCAAGCTGAGGCAATTGTATTCCCCAGACCTGGCCCAAGATTCGAGACAACAGAGGATGTTTTTCTCCTCCATCCAAACAACGAGAAGTAGAGGCGAATGGGAAGCGTGTCAGCAGGCAAAAGCGCGCAGATCGTGAAACTGAAAGCAATTCTTTCTTTTCTCTAATTCATGTCGAGCAGGGAGGGAGGCTCTTGAGCGTGCTTCGGAGTGTCTTGAAGCACACCCTGGAAACAATCACAGTCACACACTAGGAGCACAATGTGGGCTGTGTCTTCCATGCTACTGATGTGGGGGGCGCAAAACGACTCAGGTAATCCTCGAATTAAAAGTTCACTTTAGAAGAGAGCGAGCTAGGAACAGTGTGATCCTCAAAGACTTCGCGCACTCACTCAAAAAACAAAAACAACTTATGAAACTATGCTAATTCCTAGAACCATAAAGAGTAAGACACAATCTCAGCCCTGGTGGTGGAGCAGCTACACATCGGGCTGCTGACTTCCAGGCCAGCAGTTTGAAGCCACCAGCCACTCCTTGGGAGATCGAGGAGGCTTTCTCCTCCCATAAAAAGTGTAATGACAGTCTCAGAAACTCACTGGGGCCGTTCTACCCTGACCTACAGAGCCACCAAGAGTTGGCATTGATTCGATGGCATTGAGAGAAGGAACAGATAGGACAAGAGTCAAGTTATGACAGCAGGAAGAGGAGGTTAACAATGACATCATGTTAACTAGTATTAATTGAGACTTTTCTTAAAAAACAACAACAAAGGATTCCCAGTATTGTAGAACAAATTTAAAATGAAACTGAGGTGAAATGAAAATGAGGTGGGACAGGTAGAAGGTAGAAAAGAGGTCAAGAAAGCACTAGTTCTAGAGTAACAAACTATCAAAAGTTTTCAAAATCATAAACTTGAAACTTTTTGAATCCCTTGGTGAAGAGGAGTCAAGAGCTCTGTTTCTGTTTACTTCTCAAGAATCTACAACAGCCATCTGAATAACCATACTTGGCTTTGCATTTTCCAGTTTAATATTCTGAGGAGCTCAGAAGTTGTGCTAAGATGACGAGTCTGTCCAAGTGCCTAACAGGAAATGTGGCATTTTCCCAGCTTATTCTCCAGCTGCAATGAAGAGGGAATGGGGACCACACTGCAGCAGCCGGATTTAGAAATATGAATTACAGGCAAAGATGAGTTTTCCAAACATCTGTCAGGAGTTAACTTGATCCAAGAGAAGACAGAAAGGGGGAAGTGAGCGATAGAGACAGGCAGAGGACTCAGAACGGAGCCAAACTAGAGTGACTAGTGCATGGCACTTTTGTGGGCCCTGGTGGGTGCACAGACTTGTGGGCAGTGCGTGCCCATGCTAAGAATCTCTACCTACAGTCTGCAGGATAGAGCACTTCATAGCTTCCACCCGGATGATGCCCTATGATTCTCACAAGGCCTACCTATCTGATCAAATGCTGTTCTAAACAGACCCTGAAGATGTTTCAAATCTCTGTTTCTTCCATTGTGTAATGAAAGGGGCAAAGAGAAGGAGAATACATACCTACATCCTCGATGCTATACTGAGAGACAAAGACAGACATTTCCAATATATCCCTCTCTCCTCTGGGTTAAAACAGGCTACTTAAGGAATCTAATCCACACTTGTTCTGAATGCTCGCCCTGCCCGTGTACTCTGTGGACCTTGGCGACAAGTGAGAGTTCATTCATGTGGCAAGCAGGAGGAAACAGCCATCCTGTTAGCTTCTCAGTCCTACCAAGGTAGCCAAGTGGAAATTGCTTCACTCTCCTGGCCCTCTGCATCCTAACCCTAACAATGAGGATGCTGCGATAGCCCAAAGAAAGTATTCCTGACAGGACTTAATCACAACTAAAGAAAGCAAATGATAGAAAAACACTTTCCAACAGAAATGAAATGATGGCGATGCTCAGCGCCCTCACACCCACCCTAAGGGAACCACACTCACAGCAACGGCTCACCTTCGGCCAAACAATAGCAGGCCTCAATGTAAACAGGAGCCCTGGTGACGTAGTGGGCTGTGCATCAGGCTGCGCACAGTATAGTCAGCGGTTTAAACCCACCACTTGCTTCTCGAGAGGAGGGTGAAGCTTTCTGCTCCGAGACTCTGAGTCCGTCTGGAAAACCCACAGGGCCAGTTCCCCTCAGCCCTCCACGGTCACTATGAGCTGAAATGGACTTGACAGCAGTGAGTGAGTGAGTATATCGACAGTCGCAGCAGGCCGGGATCAAGATCCAAAAGCAGGAAGCAGGTGAGGAAATAATGGAAAGTAAGCAAAGGGAGGAAGTGGACAGGATGTTATTACTCTGCAGAGATGGGGGAAAAAATGTCATGACTTATTGACTAGAAAACCAAGTTACTCTGTAAACCTTCACCCAAATCACAAAGCAAAGTTTTGAAAAATAAAGAAAATCACCTAGCCTATGACCTTTTCACAGATGACATGGTATTGTGAAGAAGTACATATCTAGAAGGAGAGAAGTGAGTTCTCATCTTGCTTCTGCCACAAACTCATCTTAAGATCTTGTCCAACTATTTATTCCAGAAGATACCTGGAACTGAGCCTAGTTCTAGAGCTACAACAGTAAGATACAGTTTCTGCCCTCTAGAAAGGGATACAGATGTCACCCACAAAACTACAATAAACTGATAGAACTGCTAACAGAGGTAACTCACAGGGCTTCAGGAACAAGTCATTACAGAGAAAATGACAAGTGACAGTGTTAAAAGAAGTCACCTACCTTGCTGTAACTCATTTTCCAAATAAAGCAAATAATGGTAATAATAATTGCCTTGCTCTTTTTACTCTGCCCCTAGCAATTAAAGTGAAAAGAAGAAATGATGAAAACAGATCAGAAGATTTCCAAGGACAGTTCAAAAAGACAAAGTATTCTAATGAAGTGAAAAAAAAAAAAAGAATGGGCATTTCTCAGACTGAGAATTGAAGATAAAAGTCAAACCTTGAGTTTCCCTATGGAAGGATTCTATGGACAAATAATGGAAGGACCCCAGGAGCATCAAAGGAGATGGAAAGACTACCCAGAGTCACTGTACCAAAAAGACCTAGTTAAAATTCAATCATTACGGAAGGGAAAAGATACTTATCAAGCCCTGGTACTGATACTGGTACAGGGGAGCAAGCAGAGCTGCTGAAACACAAGGCTCCCGGAACTGATGGAGCATCAAGTAATGCACTTCAACAAACAGAAGCAATGCTCCTCTCTGTCACAGTTTGGAAGCTAGCTATTTGGCCAACCACCTACAAGTGATCCATATCTGTGCCCATTCCAAAGAAAGGCAATCAAAGGCAATGTGAAAATTAACTCCTGTACATACTTGTGCGTTAAGCTGAGTTTTCCAGCACTTTTTAAAATGCAGTTTTGTGGTAAAATGAGGTGCCAAGACAAATGGGTATATAATCAAATGTGGTGATGAAAGCTGATGGTACCTGGCTATCAAAAGATAGAGTGTCTAGAGTCTTAGAGGCTTAAAGATAAACAAGCGGCCATCTAACTCAGAAGCAACAAGGAAGAAGCACACCAGCCTGTGGGATCACAAAGTGTCAAAGGGATGGTATCAAGGAACAAAAATCATATCACTGTGTGCTCACCTTCCTGTTGATCTTTGAAGACAAATGAGTACAGAAGCAAATGTGTTGAAGAAAGCTAATGGTGCCCGGCTTTCAAAAGATATAGCATCAGGGGTCTTAAAGGCTTGAAGGTAAACAAGTGGCCATGTAGCTCAGAAGCATACCAGCCTGTGTGATCACAAAGTGTTGAAGGAATCAGGTATCATGGATCAAAAGCCATTGTGAAGGAAATGGGGTACAGATTGCAGACCCAAAACCCATCTGTAGGCAACTGGACATTCTCTTACAGAAGGGCCGAGTGAGGAGATGAGGCAGTCAGTGTGCATTGTAGCAATGATGATTTCTCTAGTTCTCAAATGCTTCCTTCCACCCCCTATCATGATCCTTATTCTACCAGACAAATCCAGTTAGACCAGGGGGTGTACACTGGATTCTGAAACATGGAGAATTTAGGATAGATGATCCCTCAGGATTAGTGGTGGGAGTGGCGATACTGGTAGGGTGGAGGGAGAGTGGATCCCAATTTCAGGGATCTATATATAACCACCTCTTTGGGGTACGGACAACAGGGAAGTGAGTGAAGGGACACATTGGACAGTGTACGATTTGAAAAAGTAATAACAATTTGTAAACTATTAAGGGTTATGGTGGAGGAGAGGGAGAGAGGGGAGGGAAGGGAAATATGGGGAGCTGGTACTGGGGGTCTAAGTGGAAGGAGGTTGTTTTGAGAGTGATGATAGCAACAGGTGTGCAAATGTGGTCTGCGTACAATTGATGTGTGTATGGATCTTGAGGGGTGGTATATGAGTCTCCAATAAAATGATTCATTAAAAAAGGGGGGGCTGAGCCCCAGTAGCATAGTGGTTGAGTGCAGGACTGCGGCCCACAGGGTTGGCAGTTCACATCTAGCAGCAGCTCTCCAGGAGCAAGACTGGGCGTCCTACTTCCACCAGGGCAGTGATGCCCACAAAAAAACGGCGGGGGGGGGGAGGGGAAGGAGCTTATACCAAGGGCCCAAGTGGAAAATGTTTGGAAATGAATGTGGCAACATGTGTACAAATATGCTTGATGCAAATTATGTATGGAATGTTATAAGAGCTGTAAGAGCCCCAATAAAATCATTGAAAAAATAAAATAACATAAAATTACTTTAAAGAAAGGTTAAAAAGCAAAATGTCACTTTGATAACTATAGTGCACCTGATACAAACCACAGTGTTTTTTAAAAGCCTCATAAACATGTGAAGGCAGGACAATGAAAACAGACTTTACAGAGGACAGTGTTTTCCTCCCTTAAAATTGTATGGCAGTGCCATCTGCTGGACTCAGGAGGTATTGCTGCTCTGGTTTTTTCCTGAGAAAAGAATCTGTCTTGGAAGCACTTCCTAAAAGCAAGCGTAGTGAAACTTTGTCTCACATACTTTGGTCATGTTAACAGGAGAGACCAACACCTGGAGGACATCATGCATTGAAAAAAGGAGTGTTAGCAAAAGATATGAAGACTCTCAACAAGGGCTGATCCAGTGGTCATAAAGACAGGCTGGAACATGGGAACGATTTTGAGAATGGCACATGGCCTCATAAACTTTGAAGTTCTATGAGTCAAAACCAATTTGCTGGCACAAAATAACATCCCTGGTGACACACTGGGAAAGTGTTTGGCTGCTCATGGAAAGGCCAGCAGTTTAAACCCACAAGCCATTAGAAGGGAGAAAGATGTGGCTACCAGTTTCCATAAAGATTTACAGCCATGGAAACGATGGGGACAGTTCTGTTCGGCCCTATCTGGTCATTCTGAGCCAAGGGAATCACCAGCACTGGTATCTTGGAAGGCCTTTCAGCATTTTGTCAACAACACAGTAGTTAGCAAGTTATTGTGCCAGTTCAGTAGTCAGAGAAAAACAAGCCTTGAAAAGTTGGAGGTGGGGGAGGGGGAGGGGGGAAAAACCATTCCCTTAAGATTTTTATTCTCAGTTAGAGATATGCTAGTCTTAAAAGCAGCAAGCATTCACCTATATTCATAAACAAATTATTATGGAGAATTCCAGGCAGTGTAAAGCTAGAGTGGCAAGATTTCACCTCATGTACTCTCGGGACAGAGAACAAAGAGGAGACCGGCAACACAAGGCTCACTTAAGAACCGTGAGGATGGGGCAGGGTCCGACAGTGTTGCTCTGTTGTAAACACAGAGTTGCTGGGACTCCAATAATTTCAACAGCACTAACAACAGCAAAGGGGTAATCTTGATAGATTTTCTCAAAGGACGCAGCACAATCACAGGAAGTCTCTGGGAAGCTGTTCTGGGAACTCAATCTGCTTTGATAAGAAAAAGGAAAGCTTCGAGCAATGGTTTCCCATCCAGATGACGTGCTGCTCGCTCCTTCTCAGAGGTTAGCAAGTATTCAAATGGGAAACTTTACACACCCACCTTACATCCCTGATCTTGACCCTTCAGTCTGCTTTTGACTCACAAAACCCCAACTACATAAACACACACACACCCCACACACACACACACGCACGCCTTGGATTCTGATTGTATATCATCCTGATGTGATGCAAACTGAACTCTTCAGGGAAGGGTTTTGGGGGGAAGGGTAGCGATGGAAACAGCACCCCCAGCAGAGTACAGTCCTATATGGAGGACAAGATGAGAAACTATAGCTTCAGGTCTTGATATTTTTGTTTAATAAAAGTTTCTATCATTCTAGAGCCGTACATTTTTTACTTCCCTTCCTATTTTAATCAAAGAATTTCAAATGTAATAAACCATTTCTCAAACTACTTTCAGCACTAACGTGGGGAGGTGTGAGGTTTACTAGGCTGCTATAAACTCAACGGAAATGAGTCAAGTATTTGGGGGCAGCAGATAAACAAGGAGTGGAAAATCTGAGAGCTGATAAGAACGTCTGCTTTGATGGCCACATTGGCTGCACATACACACTAAGAGAATGTGGACAGAGGGAAGCTTCAAGGGGTTCTGGTCATGGCTAATGTGAAAAACCCAAGCATGCCAAAGAACTGACGGCAAAACGTTTACTCACCATTTAAAGGTGGTTTTAAGTGTGTTTCCTTACTGAATGCTTCATGAGAATGTCTTTGTTTTCTTTCATATAGAACCCAATCTTACAATTGAATCCTTTTCTGACATCTCCATCGCCTCAGCATTAAAAAAATATATGTATATGGATTCTTTTTCCCAAAAAACATCCATTTTCAAGTATTGTGATTACAACTGTATTTGACTTTATTTCTGCCACCTTACTACCTATTTTGGGGTACAATTATTTTCATTTTTGCTTAATTTTCTGCCTCCAAGTTGATAACGCTTTCTATTCTATAGAGGAGTGATCACACACTAGGCTCCAATCCATTGGTCAGCAGTTCAAAACTAGCAGCAGGTCTGCTGAAGAAAGACCAGGCTTTCTCACTCTTATCAACAGCCTCAGAATCTCCCAGAGGGGCTCACTGTGAGTCAGTGACATGATGGCACTGGGTTAGTTTTGGGGGTTTGTTCTACAGAACACACTCCCTTTTTTCCTTCTGGAAGTTGGAAACCTAATTTCTCTGTTCCTAGTCTTGAGTAGCTATCTTTAAATTTTTCACACACACACTTTACCATCAAACTTGTCTAACCAATTCTAAATTATTCATGATCATATTCCCCCTCCTAATCAGTGACCGGAACTGGTTTAGTCTTGTGAATACGCACCTCATCTGAGCACAGTTATCCAAGGCAGCGTTTCTCAAACGCCAGTGATAAGCCCCATTGGTTGGCTGCTGGCTTCTCTTAAAGTTTTGTAGCTTTATGAAGGGGTCTTTGTTCAATCTCCTTTATTACAGAAAAAGTCCCAACTCCGATTTTAGGCTCTTTATGCGCCTAGGAGTCCGTTTCTAGCCATCCTTCCTGCTTCTGACCAGGGAGCTTAGATGGCTCAAGGTTTTGGCTTTTGCTTGCCTCTGTACACTTCCATTTCACAGATGTTTGCTGTCTTGTTTTATATTTGTTTATTTTAGCAAAGCTATTTCAGTCCTTGGTGTCATACAAGGTATGTGCTCAGCTCCTAGCCTACGGTCCACAATTTGCACACACGCGGTGATGCCATGGAAGAAAAGCATGGCTACAAGAAGAAGGGAGGAGGGGTTGTCTGCTTCCATAAAGAGTACAACAAAGAAATCCCTTCCAAACAGCAATACTGATTTTATCTGACTTGATCACCCAGGGCTCTTTGTGTGGCACAGAGGACATCGCAAAGGACACAGTTACAACTCTATCTTAACTGGAAGTCCGGTTTCTGACTTCCTAGCAAAAGCTATAGAAATGCTTTCTAAGAACTGGCCTGCATTGCTTATTTGCTCAGGCTATGTCTGCAGAAATTGACTACGCTCATTAGCCAAAGGACTGAAGTATAAAATGCCCCATTTATTCCAATCACATATCTCATAAACATTTTTTTTGAGCACATAGTGACCGCCTAGAATAATTCCGCTTTGTCACTTCAGAAATTTTGTGACAATTTTGTGAACACCATGACATTTCTCTAGGCCAGTTTCTTTCTATCAAAGGAGAAAACTGTGAGGTTAAGACATGGCAAGATGTAAAGCACTCAGACTACGGGGTGTGCGTGTTTAATTCGTGTCAGCTGCCACTACTACTAGTAGTGGAAGAAATCAGACTCTGCCGACCATGTTTCCAAAGAGAAGAAAATGTCCCTCCACTTCCCAGGGAGAAGGTTAGGAGGAGAACAGTTACCTTCTCCGTACCCTTCTCTCACTCCTCCCCACGCATCAGGTGACTTACCTGAGGGTCGAGATTGGGAGGGCCTGGTGTCAGTCTGAGTGCTCCCACCCAAGAGGAGTCTCTTTAAAGTACAGACTGCTATCCTGCGGGAGGGTCTGGCCTGGTCCTTATAAGGAGAGGAGACTCCACCTTTGTTTTGCTATTTTGGGGTCCAGAGTTCAGTTCAGGGAATGTCTACGCAAACTCTTTAAGTTGTAGAACTTATGTATTTCTTCCTTAAAGGTATGTGTCTTTATTATTCAAGGAAAATTCTGTCCAGCCAATTAATGTAGCCAGGTAGACTACTGTTAGTAGTGGTTAGTATTGTTCTTTTAAATAGGAATCTCTAGAAGTATCTTAGTATTATGGAGCTTCTTTGACTTATTTAGAAAAATATTCTCCAGTCACTGCCCAAAAGAAAGATGACATTTGTCGACTTCCAAAAAAAATTGAAAGTCTCAGAAGCCCTATAAAGGTTGCAATGAGACCAAATCAACTCAATGACAGTTGTTTTTGGTTTATTTTCTTAGCAACAGAATAAGTTAGTATGATTACCATTTTAGTAAATAAGTATATTTCTCCATGTCTCCTCATTCTTTATAGTCTTTAAAAATAAGAAAAGGGACTATCAGGTATTATTATTTAGACAGTCTCACTGGCTAAATTAGGAATAACTTTGACATACCTCAAATCAGGGTGTTGTAGCAGTAGGCAATTGTCTAAGAAATATAATTTCATGAGAACCTAAAATTCTTATTTTAATAAAAATATCTTCCAATACTTGTAACATGCCTGAAAAGTATACTAGTGTTTAACTCTAATGCCCATTTGGTAGCATACTTAAAAACGATCAGTTGTGCTAAAAAATTGATGAAAAATACACAAAATGGATGAAAATAAAAAACTATGATAACTATTGATGACAAACAAGTTACAGACCAGAGGGTCTCAACCTTCCGAGTGCCATGACTCTTTCCTACAGTTCCTCATGGTGTGGTGACCCCCACCATGAAAGTATTTTCCTTGCTGCTTCATGATGTCATTTTGATACCGTTAGGAATCATCGTGTAAATATCTGATATGCAGGCTGTATCTCCACTGTTACACATTGAATGGACAGCATTAAGGCATTGAGATTCATCCCAGAAACAGTAGGCAATTATCCATTGTGGAATATTTCTTTCTAATGACATATCAATGAGGCTCTATGGCAGTGACCAGCCCCGCCTCTTGGGGTTTCCCAGGCTGGGGCCTCCGTGGGAGCGGGCAGCCAGCCTTCCACAGGCGGGTTCAACGGCTGACCTTGTGGTCAGCGCTGCCCAGTGCGTCTCCGACAGGGCTTCTCACCGGGCTCTGAGAAGCGACCACAGCAGGTTCCGATCTCCAGCCACAGCCCCGCTGTGCAGAAAGCCCCCTTGCAGTCTGCACATCCGCCCTCCACCCAGGGGTGAGCGCCCCTTTCAGCTGGAGCCAGTGAAAGCCACTCCGTCACTGCTGCTTACTTACACGCGGTTTATTGGCACCAGGGTTTACGTTTCCTCCCAGAGCCTACCCTGAACCCCTCTCTCCCCACCGTTCCCGCCCCGCTGGGAGCAAGCCGCTTTCCCAGGAGGATCCCGTGTCCCTCCGGCCCCCGCACAGGATGGACAGGATGCCGCCCAGTCTGCTGTGGCTCCAGTGGATGCCCCGCACGCTGGCCCCCGGCAAAGATGAGCTGAAGTGGCTCCCTGGTTCATGAGTGTCTGGCTTGCCTCCCCGTCTGGACCCCATCCTTTCCACTCTCCCTCTCTGGAGACTCTGGGCACAAGAAGAGACTCAGGACCCTGCTGGGAGAGGGATGAGCAGGCAGCCTGGATGGACGCCCCCAGGGCCCAGAGGGGGCCCCTGGTGTAGCCTGTGGGCATGGGCGCTTCTCCCTGGTCCAGTGATCCAGGGAGCGGGCAGAGTTGGAAAAGATCCCACCCTGGCTCGGACCTCCTTAGACAGTCTTATCAACAAGACCAGGGACGGGGACAGGCGGGGAGGACCAAAAAGAAAGAGAGGGGGAGATCTAACAAGCCATGGCTCGTTTCGTTTCTTGAAATGGACTGTGTGATAGCCACTATATAATAGTATAGAGAGAGATAGTATGTTTCTGGTTTTAAAAAAATTCCTCCAGATTCCTTCTCCCTCTAGCCCTGTGGTTCTCAACCTCCTGAACGTGGCGACTCTCTAAGATTGTACTGACCCCCCCACCCCAGCCATAAAATTATTTTCGTTGCTACTGCCTAACTGCCATTTTGCTATTGTCATGAACTGGGGGACCACTGATGGAATGAACAAGCTGTGCTGCTGCTGTTAGCTATTCTCAGGCGTGGGGGCCACCTCTTAGCTAACGTGAGTCCTTGCTCGAGATCGCTGGTTTGTCCGAGCCCACTGTTGCCAACTGTTAGGTAAACCCACCTCATGGAGGCCTTCTGTTTCTCCTCTCCCTTCTAGTCTTCTGAACTTTAACCCTAGACAAATGCTGCCATTTCATCTTGACGGGTTGATTTGTGTGCCTCGCTGGAGCGATTGTTCACATTCTAGGTCTGCCTCCTGTTTGGCTAAAAGCTGATCCTTGGGGGTCAGTTCAATTCCAGGCCTGAAGAGTATCTAAGGGTCATAGTCTTGGGGTTCTGCCAGTCTCTTTCAGACCATGAAGCCGGGTCTTCTTTATGATTCTGAGTATCTCTCTCTCACTCTCTCCGGGGCTTTCTACTGCTCTGTCCCCATCAAGTTCTTCTGTTCCCAGAGTCACAGAAGTTGGGGTTCAACAGGCCTCCAGTAGTCAGCTTGGCCTCTCGAAAACCTGTTGCCTGGTGTCTGCTTTTCTTCACTTTTTTTCTCCAGACAAGGAGGAATCAATAGTTGCACCTGAAATGGCCGCTTACAAGCTGTTAGGATCCCAGTTGCTAGGCCCTAAAGTATAGTAGGAAATGTTGCTTTTTTGGCCTAGGATGGTGGTTCAAAGAATCCATGGAAAAACTCCCATTATCTTTTAACTTTGCATTTTCATGAAGTTTTTAAGCCATCTTCTGTATTATGCCTGGAGTCCTGGTGGTGCCCGGGGGGCAACATGCAAAGCTGCCACCAGAAGGGTGGAAGCCAGCAGCTGCACCACAGGAGAAAGGCAGCCTTTCTACCCCCTACAGAGCGACAGTCTTAGAAATCCAGAGGCAGTTCTCCTCTGTCCCAACAAGGGGGATGAGTCAGAATGGACTCAATGGCAATATTTGTTTGTTTGGGGTGGGTGGGGTTATGCTAAGCCACTTGCCCTTGGTGTTCCCTGAGACTTTGGGAGGCTCTGAATTCCCATGCCCAAAGACTATACTCACAGGAATTTAAACTCCATTTTCCACCCACGATCAGGCCTCAAAACACTCATGAAACATGAGAGGAGACATCTTCGCCAGCTGTTTCTCTGAACCTAGAGGCAGAGCTGGGTTATAGAGAGGGAGAGATCCTCAATGAGGCATGACTCTGCAACCGATTGAAATTAAAAGAATTTTCCCATGAACTTTTTGAAGACCCTTTGTGTATAGTATGTATTAGACATGAGGTTTCAAAAATCCATGAGAAAAGGAATTTTTTTTTTAATAGAGTATTTTCACAAACTTTTGTGTGGGTGTATTCCTGTATGCTTCCTTCACCTATTTACCATCCATATTTACATATGGATCCACTCGACTTCATGTCTGCTTTTCCTGCCAGTGCAGGGCTGTATGTGCGGTGGCACATACATGTCTCCCACCGCTGTCCTTGTTGGTGCAAGCCTCAGTGTCTCCCTTGGCCTTCGCCTCATGTGGCCGACTTTCTCCACGTGGTGCATCTTCGTTCCCTTCACCATAATTCACATTTGAGTATTATCTAGTCAGTCATCTTCCCTTCTTCCCTCTCCCACCTCTGGTAACCGTCATCATTTTGTGTGCAAACTTTTTGTAGTAGTGGTTTCCTAGATTAACTCTCCTTGTGTGATTGGCTTATGTCATTCAATAGAACGTCCTCCACATTCATCCGTGTGGTGAGATGCTTCACACGTTCCTCATGACCCTTTATCTCTGTTTAGTATTCCACTGTAAGTCTGGGTAGTTTGTCCACATCTGTTAATGCGTGCCTAGGTTATTTCCATCCTTTTGCTATTGTGATAATGCTGCAATAAACATGATTGTGCATGTGCCTATGCCTGGGTCAGTTATTTCTCTAGGATGTATATGGAAGAGGAGGATTCCCAGATTACATGACATTCTCTCTTTCTAGCTTTCAGGGAAAGCACCATGATGTTTTATATTATATGGCCCACAGTGGTCATATTGTTTTGCAGTCCTACCAGCAGTGGATAAGCATTCCAGTCTCCCACAGTCTCAGTTTTCTCAATCTTTGACCTGTGTCATTACTTCCAGGAGGAAATGGTATCCATCTTGTAATTGTGGCTTTCATCTCTAATGGCTAATCATTGTGAGCTTCTTTTCATGTGCCAGCCACCTGAATGCATTCTTTGATAAAGGGTTTGCTCATGACCTTTGCCCATTTTTAATTCGACTGTCTTCTCGTTGCTGCAGTATTGGTGTTGTCAATAAATTTAGATATTAGACTTTGTCAGGTATGTGATTGCCAAAAATTTCTAGGAAGTCCCATTTATCAAGTTCCTGGTGCTCTTTTCGCTCCATTTATACCAGAGGGTAGGGTCACTATGTTTGTCCCTGTGTTTTCTTTCTCTTGTTGGGTGACCCAAAGGGTTTGCTGTATTTTCTTTATATTCGCATTGCATTCTGATGGTTTCCATTTCCTCTTGTATTTCTTCTATTATCCAATGGTTTCTAGTTGGTGCTGTTCAGTTTCCACATGTTATTTTCCCCTTGTTCTTCCTGCTATAACCTTTTAAGTACTGTTGTCAGAACAGAATGCTCTATATTGATCCTGAAGCTCACCATCCTCTCTTCTACTGATGGTCTGCCAACACGGGGCCCTCCTCTATCTGGAAGGTTCTTTCTATCCAGTGCCCATCCCCTTTGCATATTCCACTGCTGTCACGTGTGTGTGTCAGGTCCCCACGGAGGCTTTTATTGTGCCTCATGAAGCAGGCAAGCTCCTTATGACATGATGGTCTAGTGGTTACCATGATTCACTTTATATACAGGCATCCTTGGAGCTACAAATTAAATCTGTCCTGTAGGTCAATTGAAACAGATGCAAACAGTTCTCATTTAGCCTGACTTGAAATGCCAAAAGTGGGGGGGGGGGGGGGAGGCAAACCTCATAGCCTGTTTATGATTTAAAACCGGCTTATGCAGCAAGGGCAGGGGATTGTGATGGACAATCTGCTGTGATGAAGGCATGGTCCAATGTCAAAGGATGGGGGAGCTTACACAATATTAAAAGGTGTCTTCAGAGACGGCAGGGCCCTACTTAAAGGTGACTCTTGGTCACACAGCTTTGAATGTGAGGCTCTGCACTGTCCTGCCAATAATCCAGTTTCACACATCAGCTCCTGGAGGAGTTCACTACCCCTCTGCACTCCCATCCTGGGGTTCTCAGCTGTAACTTTTCACACTGAATCGCCCAATTTGTAAAACTTCTGGTCTGCACTTGTTTTGCCTCTAGCCATAATAGAACGAGTTTGGGACTCCCCATTAAAAGGCATGTAGGGGTTATGCCCATGGTGGATGTTCGTGACTTGGGTGCTGTCAAGTTACTTTAACCATGTCTGTAACTGGTCGGGTGACTTTAATCAGGTTTGTCCCTTCCACATGCTCCCTGAGAGCAAGGCTGACCTATGTGCTCGCCACATCCTTAGCCCATGGAGAACAGCACGTCCCAGCAAACAGCAGGTGCTCAAGAAACAACTGAAGGGAAGCCCCCGCTTCAGGGCCACAGAGAGTCAGTGTATGTGGGCACTAGAGATGCTTCCCACTCCTTCCTCTAACCATTTCAGGGACACTGCGGATTATGATATTCCTTGCTGGATTCATGGGTTTTCAACTATATTGGACATCTGAAGTGTTTTGGACAACCACAGGGCGTTTCATCAAGCACCACCATTCTTTCAGAACAATTGTCCTACAGTAAGACTATGAACTAGGATTGGAAAAAAAAAATAGCTATTTCAGCTTTTCTTTTAGGAAAGCTTACAAACTAGATTTAGAAAAGATGTATTTGTGTAGTTAAGGGTCTTACAGAGAAAATTTTCGCTTTAAACGTGTTCCCTCTAAGCTGCTAAATCATCTTACCCAGCCCTTAACGCAGGACTCTCTGCACAGAGCAGACACACCAGCACCAAACCATACTGCCAGCCGTGTGAGGACTCTTACCTTATGTTCGAACGGAGCACCGTAGTAGCCATCATTCAGCCCGAAAATGATCTCATTTTGGTTGCGAGCATGAATCTAAGGGGAGAGAGGAAAAGAGTAGAACAGTCTTAAGCTTTCTCGGTCCAATCAAAACACGACAGTTGAAACAGGCTGCATCTAAACAACAGAAAACAAGTCACACCGCATAGGATCAGGTGATCAAAGGAGAATTTACTGCTTTTGCCAGTTCAGTGCCATCAAGTCAATTCCGACTCACAATGACCTTACAGGACGGGGTAGAACTGCCCCTGTGGATTTCTGAAACTGTAACTGTTTACAGGGGTAGAACGCCTCATCTTTCTCCAGAAGAGCAGCTGGTGGTTTTGAACTGCTGACTTTATGGTTAGCAGCCCAACACACAACCAACCACCTACGCCGCCGGGGCTCCTTGCAGCAAAGTCCTCACAAAACTATCAAACCAGCTCATCAGCTCTATCATGCACACAGCTTCCACAAACACGAACAATTCTAGCATTTACTACAGAAAGGCTATTCGGAGTCAAACGGGCTTCTGGGTGGGTTCCTGAAGAAGAGACGACTGATTCAGAGGCATACGAAACACAAATGAAAACCAGAGACAGCAAAACACAAGATTAGCATTCTGTCTTGTTTTCCAAAGGAGAGCACAGATATTAACGTGGACTTGGTCTGCATGCTACTAAACTGATTTAAGCATCAGGTAGTGCCGTCCCAAATTCAAAACTGACTGCCAGTGAGTCGGAGCTGGCAGGACAGCCTAGTACAGCTCCTGTAGGCTTCCACAGTGGCATCACTTCACAGAAAGAGAAAGCCTCGTCTTTCTCCCTCAGAGCGACTGGTGGCTTCCAAACACCAAAAACCACTCGACTGTGAGAGGCCAAGTGGAAGAAGACCTCTTCTCTCTGGTCAGAGTCAGCAACAGAAAACCCCTGTCTCTCAGACCTCCCCCCACTCTTACTAAAGCATGATCCTGCTCTTGCACCATTTATTGAATTTAATTCAATCGATACCCAAATACATATGCAATGATAAATTTCTAACAAAAACTAAAAAGTACCTGAAACCATTTTATGAGGAGAGAAAGCATTACGAAAGCAGTTTCAAAATGAGAGGGAACCTGGAATTTTATAAACAGAATATTTTACACATCTCTGAAAGTGGGGGGAAGTTAAATACATCAAAATGTTGACAGTGGTTGTTGATGACCTATGAGATTATGCACATTTTTTAATTGTTTTCAGGGTTTTTCACATTTTTCCAAATTGTCTACAAGGAGCATGTATTACTTTTTAAATTGGAAGAAACAGAAGACAAAAATAAAGAGAGATAGGAATGCATCGGTATAAATGAAAGGAGCATGAGAGCAACATTTTCAAAATCCAAGCTCCATGAACATCTGTACTAATGGGTTTTGTTGAAAGCATGAGACACAACAGGAAAAGGGCGTCACACATCAGGCCTTGGGGAACTGTGGGACTCCCTCCGGCATGTGGCTTTCTTGGGAGTGTGTAATGAATTAATTTGCCTTTGCTGTTTTCTTCTGGAAGTAAGAGATTAAGGTAACTTTTATTGAAATGACTTAAGTAAGAGAATTCAACAAGTTCATGATAAGAATGGTGATGATTAGGCTTAAATGTGTTAAGATTATTAGCATTTAAGTAAAATTTCTTAAGAGTTTTGTGGTAGTTAGGTTTGCTTTGCCAACATGGCCAACGAGTACGTGAGATTAATTGAAGGGCAGAGCTTTAAATGGCTCGGCAAGCCTTTTCTTTCCCTCTCTTGCTTTTGGATCTTCGGACCAGTGTGCAGCCGGCTGCCTTGCTTGTCCTGTGCCTTGATTTGCAAGTTACACTACCTGTGGGACACCTAATCCGTGGATTGTGTCATTGTGAGTTGAAGTTCCTTCAAGCCCTGTTTCGCCACACTCCTGGAATATACATCTCTTGAGCTGGGGACTGTTGGACTCTGTCATCGGGCTGACTGTTGGTGACCTGCCTTGCTGTTTGCTGCTTGTGGCCGGATAGCCTGAATTGCTCTACAGAGGACTACTCGGCGGCCCTCAAGACTCCAAAAACTGCCAGAATTGCCAGTCTGCTAGCTGTCTCACGAAAGTGAGTTGCACTGAGCCATTTGTACTGCTTTATAATTAAATGCTTATTTCTTTTGTTAGATAAATATACATATAGTTATTAATGTCCTGGTTTTGTTTCTCTAGAGAACCCTGTCCAACACAAGTTTCTTTACAAGGAAAAATTGAAATAATGAATCCATCTGTCATCTGAAGCCAGAAGAAGATGAATCTTTGTTGAAGAGTAATTAAACTCTTTCTTTGAAGTCCCCAGCAAAGGTGACATAGATTGTCCTGTTGTACTGTCACCAGCCAAAGTATGATGACTGCTAGCCACCAAAGCAGAAAGCAGTGGCATAAGAAAGAAGCAATGATATTTACTAACAGGATACCCTGTAACTTAGTTACAAGATTACTACTGTTTCTTTTCCAGGCATCCTCCCCTTTCCTAATGTATAACAAATCCCCTCCTTTCAGCATTCAGGGAAAGAGATCTTTGTTGGACGGGGTCCACTCTGTATCCTTGAATTTCATATTCAATAAAACTCCGCTCTTTCCCTGCACCTGTCTCAAAAATTGATCTCCGTGCAGCAGGCAGCCCAAATCACCCACGTTGCCAGGACAAAAAGATGCTAGGCTAAAAATCAAGTGAGCTGGATCCCTGCTCCAACCTCATTAGCTCTAGAGTCAAAGGCACCCTGTTTATCTTTATAATTCCAGTGTCAAGCATGCTACACAACATTTAGTAGTTAATCCCTGTTAATAGACTCATTTTCCCTTAATGTCCCCCATCAGTGAAATGCAGAAAACACTCCTTGCTCTATATTACAGGGGTGTGATAAAGATGGAAATATGTAGCTGAATGTGAAAATATATTTGGAAGGTAGAAAACTATCTGAAAACTATCAAGAAAAACTATCGAAAAAGAGACAAACAAACAAATAAATGTATCAAAAACCAGACAGCCAAGCAGCTCAGGGACTAAGAATGAGAAAAGAAACTCGATAAGTAAAACAGCTTGCATTTCAGGATCATTGGCTCAGCTCTAAGAAGTGTAGGTGTATACAAACCCCCACTCTCAACCTACAGATGACCAACCTGGAACCGTTCCCTATCCAGAATGTGTCACTGCATCTGAAGGTTCAGCAATGCAGTCTTTGTGGACACCGTGGGTCTATTGGCTAACACAGTTCACAGAAATCACGTTCTACATCCTACTTGGGTGAGTAGTGTCTGGATCTTAAATACTAGTGAGCCCTCATCTAAGACACAGCTATTGTTACCTCCCGGTCCAAGGAAACCGCTGAATGGACGAATGGACCATGCAAACATCACTCTCCACATGCTGAGACCAGAAAAACTAGATGGTACCCAGCTACCACCACCAATAGATTCTATAAAAGATCACATAGATGGTTCTGGATAAAGTGGGAGAAAATGTGGAACAAAATTCAAAATCGTAAAAAAAAAAAAAAATTCAAAACCGTAAGAGAGGTCAGGCTTACTGGTGGGACAAGGGCAGGTGGGACCCCTTGAGATCTGGAACTGAACTTACAGTGCAGAATCATCATCAATCACTTAATATCAAAGGGGCAATATTCAGCCAATGACACAGTCTGGAAGGTTACGAAAGGACGAATGGAAACACAAACAAGGGAAAAGCAAGATGCATGTTTATACATTGAGGTGATTGCAGTGGATGAGCTAAAGTAAAGTGGATGTGAATTTCTGAATATGAGAGTGATGATCTACTCTTTAAATTCTCACCTAATTCACAATAAAAATTAAAAGCTGCCCCTGGGAAGCAGTTCTACTTCAACAAGTCAAATCAAATTGCCTCAATGACGACCATTTAGAATCGTGGGGGGGGTGGGGTATTTTGCTTTGGGGTTGTCTTGGGTCACAGGTACAATGGTGAAGAATGGGTGACAATATAGATAATTTCTGTGCTCAAAAAATATACAAATTCTCCCTTCTCCTTCCTGGGATAACCCACCTGCCCAACCAAAAAGAAGAGCAGTATTGAACAGTGAGCCTTATTGTCAACTGAATTTTCAGATTAAAGAGGATAAAACACAGCCAGATAGAGAAGCAGCAGAACACAATTAGAAAGCTTATCTTTTTCTACAAGGAAAAAGAAAGGAGCAGGGGAGACTATCTTAGTATTTTCCTCAAGTTTCTGTCGCTTAGGGTAATTTTTTAAACTTGGTGATATCTCCGTTTGGGGTTTGTTTGTTTGTTTGTTTGCAATCAAGTAAACAACTAAATAGTGGTTCTCTATGATGGGAAATGTAGTCAAAATCATCAGTAGAAAAGATGGGTTAACTTAGATAGGACAGTTACTTATAAATTGAAAATTACCTGCTGACCCAAGTATTTCAGCCCATCCAAGCAGACTTTCCATTCAATCAACAGCTGGTAGACATCATCCTTCCCACCCCATATCCGCACCACAAAACGAGACACAGATGTATCAAGATGGTCTGGCATTATTCCAAAATCAAGACTCCGCCACGTTGGATTCTGGGGATGGAAATGAAAACATGAGTTAGAAAGACTCTAATTTGTTTACAGTTACTTAGACCGTAAGTCACTTGTTTATAAAAACCATATGACCTCACATATACATTATACTACAAACGTCAATGAGTCAAGAAGATATTCCAGTTAATACAAAGAGAGTGATAACAGTAACTTTTGAACTTTGTTGCTTATATTGCAGTCATCAGGACGAGTACATATTCTGATCTTTCGCCAGTATGATTTCACGTGGTAAATCATTTGTATTCAACACATGCTACAGACGGCTGAAAGTCAACATGTTGACACTGCCCTCAAAGAATCTCCAACTTATTATCTGGCTCAAACTGCTATGGAAATGCACGGTCTCGTGAAAAGCTAAGTGCGAGAGCTAAGTGAGCACAAGCTTCCAGAATAGTACAGGCAGGGGAAGATCCCACAACAAAGACGGAGCGCGAGCAGGTTCCATTGAGTCAATATCAGAAAGCCGGACAGAGAACACTACATGCAAAACTGAGAAAGACACATAGAAGTACGCTGAGAAGCTCTCACATGCCTTGCCAAGGAGCCGGTACTTTATTCTGTACAAGACGGGGGCCATTTGACAAGTGTGATGTTAAAATGACAAGCTCAGTTGTACACTTTGACAAAAACCTTATTTCTCATGAAAAGAATCATCTAGATTGTTAAAACATTCTCTGAAGAGTCGAGATGCTTGGGGACTTCTGTAAAAATGAACTGCAGTGTATCCACTACTCACTTTCACCCAGTTCCCTTATGAAATCTTAGTGCTTTCCTTGCTAAATAGAAATGGATAATTCATTTTTATCAAACTAGCAGTTTCCATAGTGTGTAAATCAGAGGATCCTCATATACAGCTAACAGTTAACTGTGGGGAGGCATTTTGGGCAGGACCTGTGGATCTGGGAAGAAGCGTAGAAAGTGCAGGATGCTGCTGCATCTCCTGGTGCAGTCTTACAGGCGCACGTTTGTATAGCTGGAACCCACACTTCCAAGTCGCCTGGATTATTCTGGTCTTGAGTGAGGCAGAAACTGCTGGGTATCAGCATTTCCATGACTCCTGCAAAACAACTCCCGTCTTGAGGCACTAAGTTCCCGGGCCAGTTCATCTAACAACCTTCCGCTTTAAACCTCTAAGACACAGCCTATCAGAATACTTCCAAGTTCCCCATAGTAACAGCTAAGATCCTGTAATGATTGGACGGTAAAATCTGTAATGTGATTGGAGGAAATAGTTTGTAAGACAATTGGATGGCTGGCTCAGCCAGCTACACTTCATTTACATAGTCCACAGTGTGGGCCAATTGTTTTTCATGCTGCAAACCCATGACCATACAAGGAAATGTTTGGAAACCAGGAAGTATGATCTGATTGGCCAATGAAACCTATATAAGTCTTGCAAAAGCTGCACTAAAGTTAGATCTCCATCATCAAGCCAGGTCTTTGGAATCTGTGTGCACGATTGAAATTGGCTCTATCTGCCTCACTTCCTGCGTGCCCGGCCTGTTCCCACATTACTGCTTTGGGGAGCAGTTCTATTCCTGACCAAAAGAAGATGGAGTGAGGTTGCTTTTCTAGGGGACAGGAAGTGCTGCTTAGGATTTTTGTGGACATAGTTGTTGACATTTGAGGGGAAGGGGAGACACAGATGGCTTCCAGTTACACAGGGCTTGAAATGATTTTTATTTGTGCTGATTTTTTATGTCTGATTTCATGCTACTAAAAGAAAAGATCTGATAGAGCAAGAACATCGCCTGAATTGTTTACTACTAGGTCCCCAAAGCTTAAAAAGGACCTGGAAAGTATGAATAAATGAATGCTCAGTTAACTGATAGGGGTGTTTGGGGACAATGGAAAAGATCAATATACAGCACAATGACAACAGTAAGCACATTCACGCAATCAGTTATACCTGATCCCATAAAAAGCAAATTCCAGCCACCCACGATTTCACTCAAAGATCAAAGAAGTCCTTCAGTCAGTCCTTCAGTTCCTACTCACAGTGATGCCGTGTGCCACACAATGAGGACCAGCGCCCAGGCCTGCATCATCCTCACACTCACCCCAGCGTTTGAGCCAGCTGTTGTCACCATCGCCCCTTAAGAACTTCTTTGTAGGGCAGATCTGCATGCTACTCCAATGCCTTCCTCTTTTGCAACAGCCCTCTCTATCTTACTGAGCATGTCCTTTTCTCCAGGGACTGGCCTCTGCTGAAGGCATGTCCCAAGTGCCTGAGACAAAGTCCCACCATTCCTGTTTCTAAGAAGCATGGTGGGCACTTCATCCACCATGGATTGCTTTCATTCTTCAGAAAGCCCATGATATATTTAATACCCTTGCCAACACCATACTGCAAAGAGATAATCCAGTCTTTCTAACCATTATCTATTTTTCACATGCATATTAGACACATGAAACTTGAGACACCAGCCTAAGCAACAAAAATTAGCATCACCGACATTGGGACAAATGACCACTGTTGTCCTCATCATACAATGCACAGCAACGGACATATCGCTTAGATGGTATCCTGAATCTAATCATACGAAAACATCAGATAATCAAATAGAGGGGCATTGGGGTTTTTGGGGAGTTTTTTCCACACATTTTTATTTTCTCTTTCTAAGTACTTTTATTAAGGGTTCTTCCCTCTCTTATCACAATCCATACATTCATCCAGTGTGTCAAGCGCATTTGCACATATGCTGCCATCATTTTCAAAGCATTCTCTTCCCACTTGAGGCCCTGATATCAGCTGCCCATTTATTTCCCCTCCCTCCCTCCTCTACTCACCATCCCTCACAAAGCCTTGATAAGTTATAGATTATTTCCATATCTTACATCATCATCCATTGCCCCTCACCCACTTTTCTGTTATTCATCCCCCTCAGAGGGAGTGCTAGATTGATCCTTGTGATCAATTCCTCCCTTTCACCTCACCATCCCCTAATCCTACTGGTATTTCTACTGTCACTGTTACCCCTGAGGGGTTCATCTACCCTGGATTCCCTGTGTTGTGGGCTCTTATCTGTAGCAGTTTGCATGCTCTGGTCTAATCCAATTTGTATGGTAGAACTGAGGTCATGATAGTGGGGTGAAGGAAGCACCAAAGAACTAGAGGAAGGTTGTGTGTTTCACCAGTGCTATAGTGTACTCAGGCTCATCTTTTCCCTGTGACCCCTCCGTGAGGGGATGTGCAATTGTCTATAGATGGGCATTGGGTCTCCACTCTACAACCACCACCACCACCACCACCACCCCCAATTCAACTTGGGTATGGTTTTGTTCTAGGTCTTAGATGCCTGATACTTGATCCCATTGACACCTCATGATCACACAGGCTGGTGTGCTTTTTCCATGTGGGTTTTATTGCTTCTGAGTAAGATGGCCGCTTGCTTGTTTAGCTTCAAGCCTTTAAGGCACCAGACACTATCTTTTGATAGCCGGGCACCATCAGCTTTCTTCACCCCATTTGTTTATGCACCCATTTTGTTTTCCGCGATCATGTCTGAAAGATAAGCATCACAAAATGCTGGATTGTTAGAATGAAGTGTTCTTGTGTCGAGGGCATACTTGAGTCAAGGCCCAATGCCCATCTGCAAACTTAAATCTTAACATGGATATAGGCACATAGTTCAATTTTCTTCTCATCTATGTATTTACATATGTGCATGCCTCTGTTTAGGCCTCTATTAAGTGTCCTTTGCCTCCTGGTTTTTCCCTCTATTTCCTTTTACTTTCTCGAGGGACATTTTACAGAACAACTGGCCTGTAGAATTTAACATTGTCAAAGTCCAGGCTCACGCTTTTTCAGATGGAAGGAGAATGGAGACATGACAGCTAAAATTGGGCGTGATTCTGGATTGGGTCCTAGATGAATGCCAGTATTTGACTAAGAACTATAGGTTAGATAATATCATCCTATCAGTATTAAACCAAAAAAGGCCAAACCCACTGCTGATGAGTCGCTGCCAACTAGTTTTGGTTGGGCTGTACCCCAAGGTCAGCAGTGTGAACCCACTCACCGCTCTGCAAGGGAAAAGAAGCATCTGAGGCTATCTGCCCTTGGGGAGAGTCACAGCCTTGGAACCCGCAGGGCCAAAGGTCCACTCTACTCTGGGGTTCCTTTGAATCAGAATTGACTCATAGCAGCACATTTAGTTTTGTTTTACTCTATTTTTTAAGTAAACCTTTCATCATGAATGAGGTGAAGGTTGACAGAGCAGATCATAGTTTGACATCCAAAAATTCATTCATACACACTAATCCAACTCACCCATTGCAAGCCCCTCTATGTACTTAGCCCACTTCCTCCCTGTTTTTTTGCTTTCGTTCTTCCTTTCCTAACCCTCTGAACTTGGTCCTGGGATAAAGGCTGCCTTAAAAAAAAAAATCTCAAATGGCTAATGAGATGTGTTCCATTCCAGAGCTGAAAGGTAAGAGTCATAGTCTTGGGGAGGGGGGAGGAGGGAGGAGAGCTACAAGTCTCCAGCTGACCAGCAAGCCTGGTTTCTTTTATGATTGGGAGTTTGAGGCCACCTTCTCCACCCACTCTATCCAGGGTCTTCTATTGTGATCCTTCACAGAGCAGTGGTACCATCTCTGTCTTCTGGTCTCGGGGACAAAGAGACTAATGTGGGGTGATCCATTACCCCCTCAACTAATGATTTCCATGTATCTTTGCATTTCCATTGTTCTTTCCTCTCACAGGGAGAGGCCATAAGTTGTACCTTACATGGCTTCTCAGGAGCTTTTTTGCTCAGGAGCTCTTCAGACCTTAGTTCCCCCTCACTAAATCAGGCTGTAGAGCATTGTCTTTGAGAACTACATTAGACCGATCAATCCTGTGGTCCCCCAGACTATGGTCCTGATATCTTCAGGTCCACTGACTCAATCCCTCCAAGTGATTTGTTAGGCCTAACAAGATTTTGTCACTTTGTCCAGGTACGCTAGAACTCCTGCCTTCCAGGTGGGAACCTTGGGTTTGATACCCAGCCAGTGCACTCCCAAGCACAGTCATCACCCATGTGTCAGTGCTTGCATGGTGCTGTGGTGCTAAATACATTTTAGAGAAGTTTCCAGATTAAGACACCCAAGGAAGAAATGTCTGCTAGGAAGAAAGGTCAAAAATTGGCCAGTGAAAACCCGATGGGTGAAAACAGAACACTGTCTTACATAGAGTGAGGAGAGAAGCCTCCTCGGTGGGAAGGCAGCAGTCATGGAAATGACGGAGAAGCAGGCAGAGTTCCTTTCCTTCTAATTGTGCACAGAATCAGCCTGAGTTGGGTCGACTCAATGTTGACCAATAACAAACAGCACGTAAGAAAGGGGAGGGGCCGGGGATCAAAGCCCACAGGAAGGCCAGGAGGGGCTCCAGCAACAGCTTTTCACTAGCTGGAATTTAACAGCCCAGCCTTGATTTTTTTTCTTTCTTTTTTTTTTTTAGGCATCACTGCCCTCTGGTGGTGGGAGTAGGAGGCCCAGCCTTTGCTCCTGGGAGCCGGAATTGAACCTCTATCCCAGTAGGCCGCAGTCCCGCGCACAACCACTACGCCACCGGGGCTCAGACCCCAGCCTTGATTTTTCCTTCATCTTCAGTAACATCACATGGGCTGGGTAGAGGGAGGAGCAGCCACCAACCTCACTGCCATCGAGTTGATGCCAACTCAGTGAGCTTGTAAGACAGAGTGGAACTGCCCCTGGGAGTGTCCGAGACCGTCACTGTTGACGGGAGCGATGCCTAGTGCCTTCTAACTGCGATGGCAATGATCGCAGGCCACCAGGCGACCGTGAGGCCACCAGGGCTCCCAGCGCATGAAAAGGGTCCATTCGTTTTCTCCTTGTTGTGTCCTTTGTGTCCTTCAACAAACGTTCCCATGCTCTACAACGTGAGGCGGAATAATCTCCAACCCTCGTGCTCACAGTGGCACAGCACTGGGAACAGTAGGAAATGATGGCCCTTGTCCAAAATAAACGAAGGAAGACTTCGTGGGTGCACCTGCAGGGCTCGCCTGGGCGGGCGGGTGAGCAGGAAGGGACACGTTGGGGATATTCTACGCCGCTGTTTTAAATATTCTTAAAGACTTCCGTCGAATGAATCGGGTGCCTCTGGATAAAAGGGTGGACTTTTTAAAGTCATTTCACATGATCAGATGATGACCTGCATTTCTCCCCCAAGTCAAGACAACACTGGTACAGTAGAGCTCTTGTGGGTCTTCGCATTACAAAGACTTTCCTTTATACTTTGACAAACACTACTGAAGGTTGCCAGACAGTGAGCAATCATTCCTGAGTTGGTACTGCCTGCCACGTATCCAGTCTTGAATTAAGCCCAAGGATTTTACTGACTTCTAATTTATGTGGTATTTGTACATACCAGCTCAATTTCTACATGGATCAAATTGTTGACATACTCACATCACCTAAGAACCCACCCTAAAAGCCCAATGGTTGAATATCAGTGTATTTATAACTTTCACAAGTTCTCCCAACTAACTCTAGAGAGGGCCTAAAATCACCCTTACAAGAACAGGTTCCTATCACACTGCTCAGTAACTAAAGCATGGTCACAAGAATCACAACAAAAAATTCATTAAAAGCTGCCTGACTTTCTCAAACATACAGTAATGCTGAGGAATTGCAGCCTTGTTTTACAAGTAGTAGTTATTCTTCAGCCCAATAAGCTGTCTCTCCCAGTCTCATTCACCTCTACTCATTCTTCACGTCTCAATTAGGAAAGCTAGAAACCTCTCTCAGCTCCAACCCCTCAAGACTCAGATAAGAAGGAAGGGGGAGGGGAATGGGAGCTGATGTCGCAAGAAGCTCAAGAAGGAAGAAAGTGTTTTGAAAAGGATTGGGGTAGCAATTGTACAACACTGCTTGATGTGGAACTATGGAATGATGTGTTATATGTATTAGAGTCACATATAATGGTTTTGGGGGAAGAATACTTAGATAGACAATTTTAATAGCATCTTATCCTTTGCTATCCTATAATAACGAAGATATACTTATCTCAGTCTTCCTTTTTATCATGTAGTTGACCAGACAGATGTTGGAGAACTCCGAGGATGATGAGTTTAACATAAAATGACAATCTGGTAAAGCGAGAGAAGCTGACACTCTATCCAGATACACATCCGTAAAGATTTAATGCTAATTCGTTTGGTCATAAGCCGAATAGAAACCTGAACTTGATTTGAGAATCACTCAGACCAGGAACTCAAAAAAAGCAGTTGAAATGTTGTCAGTTTCTTACAAAGATTACCAAACAGCTCTAAATTGCCAAAAACCCCTGCTGTTTGGAGTCAAATTTCAACTGGCTGCCACCCTTTAGGCCTGGTAGAACCCCTGACCAGAGCTGCAAGGCTGCTGGGGAGCTCAGATGAAGTTCCGCCGTCTCCATTAATGTTCCACACTGTATCTCAAGGTTCTAATATCCATTGCAACAGCTGCACAGACTCAGACAAAATTCCCAATTAAAGGGCTCATTAATGAAGTTAGCAAATTACAAAGCCACTAATACTCAGGGTTGAGTAGTTTATCCGGACATGCTATCAAGTTCTCTCAAGTTTGCTACGTCTCAACTGGAAGACATTCAGCTTTTGTAAGCTCCATCAGTCAGCAAACCCAGCTCCCCAAATGGAGTGCCCAGAGACACTTCACCCTGGTGAGCCTCAGCCCAAAAGCACACAGCTCCATTTCCCCAATTCAGTGCCCGCACTTCACAAGCCAGCATCCTGGACAAAAGCCCACGTCTTTACTTGCTCCGCGGACTGGAAGCCCATTACTCCGTTCCCTGTTCGGGTCCTGTTGCTGCTCCTTTGACATTTAAACTGTCTTCCAAATCCAGGAGGCTCGCTGTGCAGAGATCTAGGATCCAGAGGACGCACTGCACTCGTGGCTCTAGCTGGTCATGGGGTCCCCCGCCTGCTTCTCGGAGGCCACTCCAGGGAGTCCTGTTGGTCACCACTCACAGGTGAATCCTTTGATGGGACTAGAAACTTTAGCTAGAAGAGCCACATTAACGAATCCACTGCCCTGCAACTGTGCCACTACGCTCCTTAAAAACAGCTCGGCTCAGTCATGTAACGCCAAGAGAAGCTCCCAGTTGTGCTAAACTATACATCACGTGCTTTCCCTACAAGTCTGTGCTCTAGAGTTTTGTTTATGAGATCATAAGACCCATCACAGACCCCACGTCGTTGCTCAGTCCATTCTGACTCATGGCGACCCATGAGTGTGTGTGCACAGTTGTCTGCTCCAGCGGGCTTTCATGTGATCTTTGGAAACATATTGCCAGGCCAACCTTCTGTGATGCCTCTTAGTGGGCTTGAACCACCAAACATTCTAGCCACTAGTCAAGTTATTTGTACCACCAGGGAGACCTACTAAAGGACTCTTACCTTATTCTCCCTTATTCTGCTTTATTCTTCCGCTTACCAACCCTAACCAGCACAAGCACTTCTCTTTACCTGGATTGTGACTTTAGAATCAATGAAGCCCTGCAACTTTTAACCACCAGGTGGCAGTCATCAGGTGTCACAGTCTGCAGGCCAAAAAACCCACAGCCATGGAGCTGATGGCTAATCATAAAGTGTCTATCCAGGGTTTCTGAGACGAGCTACATGAGGCCCACGGTTCTGTCTCTCTCCCCAAGAGCGGCTCATGGGTTCGGGCCACCAGCCTTTCAGTTAGCAACCCCATGTTTCATGCACTGCTCTACCAAAAGGGCGGGTCCTAACAGGACTTCTTACTAGTGAAAACACTAGTGAGCTGAATTGCAATTTGTCAAATCTTTCATGAGTTATACAGTAAGACTTAACCATGTTTACAATACCTATCAGAATGGAAACTCAAAAGATGAAGGGGAAAATCAAGGGTTGGCAAGAATGTGAAGCAACAAAGCTCTCATACGCTACAGTGTGAGCACAAACACAATGCCTTTGAAAACCTGCTTGGCATTGTATCCTAAAGCTGATCATTTGCATACTTCATTGCTAGCTGTATACTCAACTGAAATACAAATATATTTTCACCAAAAGACAAGAATGCCCATAGCAGCACTGATCGTAATAGCCCAAACTGGAAACTAACCAAATGCCCATCAACAGGAGAATGGACATATTCGCGTACATTCATCCCATGGAACGATACCGCCCTTGGCTTTGACACATAGTGACTCTATAGGGCTTCCAAGGCTGTCACTCTGTACGGGAGTAGCTGGTTTCACCTCTTTGCTGAAGGGCCTCTGGGGGTTTGCTGGCTCGGTGGTTGGCAGGCTAAAGCTTACCTGACAACGCCCCCGGAGCTCCTGTGGACCGTTACAGCATCGATACGCCACAAATACACTCGGAGACAGGCATGAACCACACAGTGAGATGACAACAGCGAGAGATCACGAGACAAAAAAGAGTTCATGCTTACTGTATGATACTATGTCTACGAAAGGAGTTTTAAACAGGCCAGCTTAGTCTCGTGGTGTCAAAATCAGAAAATTAATAGGTGCTGAAGAGAACATGAGGGGGGCTGGGGACACTGAAAATATGTTTACTTGATAGGGCATCCAGGTTATGTCAGCTTGTCAAGTAAGAGCTCTGGTGGTGTTAGTGGCTAACCAGTGGGGCTGGTAGGCACAAAGTCAGCAATTCAAGCACACCAGTCACTTCAAGGGAAAAAGCGGAGGCTCTCTGCCCCCAGGAACCCAGGCCTGCCCTACAGGGTACCCTCAAAAAGAATCGGAACCACTTGCTGGCAGTGAGGGACTTCTATGTATTTAGCGTATACAATAAATGTGGTGTATTATAAACTTTTCTGTACGTATGTCAAACTTCAATCAAAAGCAGTAAGTAGTCATGTAGGCAGAAAGCATAGAAATGGAACAGTGAAGCATAAATCTGGTATTAGAAAAGCACATATGTGTCAACAGAAAAATGACTTCGTCTGACTTCATAACAGGACTTAAGAAAAGGAGAGCACCACAAATTAAAGAAGCTGATTTATATTTTATTGCCGGAATCACCTATCACAGGTCAGAAAAAAATGAACCTACAGACAGAAAAGGCTGTTAGATATCTTAAAACTGGTGAAAGAAATTTCAAAATAACGTGGGGCCAGCTTGTAAGATTCTATCATGAGACTATTGCTAAAGCTCTCTGCTTCAGTTTAACTGGAAGTATTTTTCCTTGGTGAAATAAATAATAGTAAGTCTTGCGGGGGGGGGGGCGGCGCACCAAAAGCAAGCTTTTATTGGGGAGGCACTTAGCCCGGGTGAGGTCCCACAGTCTGCAGGAGGGAGTCGCAATAGCAAGTCTTACAACTAGGAATTGAGTCAGTGAAACACTGTATATATTTTCTTCTTTGCCAAGTAAAAGCAAGACAGATGATAACACTAGTGGAGATGTTAACAGGAAACAGAAGAGAACCCCTCTGAGTAAAGTTATAAAAAAGACAAACAGGAGAAATGTATTCCCCACGTGAGTGAACTCTGTGGAGTTGTTGTCAGGAGAAAGGAGTCCCTGCAGCAGGAGGCCAGGCTGGGTAAAGCAGAGGGGCAGCAGACAAGAGGAAGGCCCTGGACAAGAGGGACTGGCACAGGAGCTGCCACGATGGACCCCAGCATCACGACAGTGGGGAGGGCGGCATAAGGCTGGTGATGGTTCATCCTGTTGTTCACAGCGTCACTCTGAGCTGGACCCGATTCTCTGACTCCCAACAACAAAACAAATGCATGAAAGCTTTTCAGAAGCATCTAGAAACCTGCTATCCAAGACGAGACCCAGCAGCCGTGTGTGGCTGTTTAAATGAATGAAGGTGGCCTGTGCTGTTTCTGATGCGCTAACTGCACGGTCAGCAGCTGGGAACCACGGGCTGCTCCTTGAGAGAAAGGGGAAGCTTCCTACTCCCTGAGAGTCGGTCTCGGAGACTCACAAAGGCCGTTGGGAGCGCCCTGTTTCATAAGGTCACTGAGTCGGAATCAGCTCAACGGCAGTTGAGTGCGGTTTGACTTTTGGCGCTATCTCTAAGGGTTCTTCAGCCTGGAATCCCCAATAACCATTCATCTGAGCCAGTCACAATGATTTAGCTAAGGAGCTAAGAAAAAAAAGGGTTCCCTCAAAATTCAAGGAATAAATAATTTTGGTGACACAGAGTAGTCAAAACCTTGGGCGGCCACCGCAAGATGGTCGTTGGAAACTACCAGCAGCAGCAGCTCGCGAGAAAAATGAGGTGTTTATTCCCATACAAAGTTAAGTCTCGGAACCGCACAGGGGCAGATCTAGCCTTTCCTACAGAGTCACTATGAGTCAGAATGGACTGCACACCAGGGTTTGCTGGGTTTTTTATATATTAAGGGGAAAAAATCCTTGCAAAATATACTAGGGACAAATACTTTTTAAAAAAAAGCATCAATAAAACCTCTATCAAGGAAGTACCTGGTAGCAGTTGTGCTCTGGGAACGGGGCAATCTCTAACCTTGAGCTTCAGCTCCACGGGGAGAGAAAACGTTCAGCCACGTTACTGTGCTAGCAGACGCTGTGAGCAGTAGACTTGGGAGTGATTACCGTACAGACGCTTAAGCTGAAAAAAGCCTTTGGAGAGCTCTTCGTGCAATCGTCTTTCTCCCCTGTCAGGATTCCACTCCCTATTATCCGCCTAAGCGCCCGAGCATGAAGCTGCCATCAGCTCACACACAGCTCAGAAGCAAAATGGGATGACGAGTCAGAAGGAGCCGGGCAGGTTTAACATCCAGAATAATGCTAGGAAGATGTACGTCTAGAAACGCTAAGCAAATACTAATCGTGCAGAACCAGACGATGAACTACTGCTAAGGACAAAGCCCATGATGACACAGACCCAAGGAAAAAAGTATCAGAGGATCACAAAGTCACCCCAACCACAGGTCTGAGGGCGCAGAAGAAATCGAGACCAAGTTTTACTCTGAAATTTTACTCTGTCTCATAGGTTCCCAGACTTCTTTGGTCTACTGTTCCCTTTTCAGGAAATAGAGAAATAAATAATTTACTCTGGCAATGGAAAAATTTTGCCCTATTGCCCATAAGCCACAGACAAGACTCTGCTTTTGTAGTCCCCTTGCGTTGTTGCCATGCCCCCTAGGTGCTAGAATTGGCCACTTTGGGAAACATTGCTCCCTATCTAATCTCTAAACATTTCTAGTTCTCACCTGGCCTGTCTCTAGGAAGACTGTTTCCACCTGAGCCACAGAGGTCACACTCGCATTTAATCAGGAGCTACTACTAAATGTCCGCACGGTGCGTGGCACGTATCATGTATAATTCAATACATGCAAAACCAGAGTGCTCCTGGTGAACTGGGCCTCCCGAGAGGTATCTGCTGTATCAATTACAATATTTGATAGACAGTGAGCAGACTTGACAAGGAGGAATAAAATGTTAGAGACAAAGACTGGGGCTCTGGTCCTGCAGTTGGTGTGGCTCTCTGCAAGTCTCTGGGTGTCCTCTTAAGTAACTCACCTCACACGTCATTGTGAGGATCAAAATGGGACGATACATAAAAGGAGGCTAAAAGCAGAACACTTCTCTGAGATTCGGTCACCTGGCTATCAAGCGCTCGCTCAGCACCCACAGTGTTCACGTGTGACAGCATTCGAAGCGCCAATCTTCCAACGGTGAGCAAGGCTAGCAGGTGCCTGCTCTCATGCAGCTCATATTCTAGAAGGGGGGAGGCAAGCAATAAAAGCAAACAAATCTGCCAGTGTATTCAGCAGTGATGAAAGTGCTAAAGAAATTTAAAAGCCTCCATGACATGGTAGAACTGGGACCTCAAAACTCCAACAAAGGGAAAACCAAAATTAAGGAAAAACAAAAAACAAACAAACAAAAAAAACCCTCAGCCTTCGGCCATCCAGTTGTTTCTGACTCACTGCAATGCAAGAGGTTCTGAGAGCGTAAATCTGCACGCACATGTCCTCATCGTTCTTCCCTAGGGCGGCTGGTGAGTTTCAGCTAAGGGGGAACTACGGAAAAAGCGCTGTCAGCATAAGGAACCAGACGGGCCTGGTGTGTCTGAGCACTGCGAGAAGGCAGCATGCGAGAACACGAAGAATGAGGAAAAGAATGTTAGAAGATGAGACCAAAAAAGTGGACTGAGGAGAAACAGGATGGCTGCAGACTGCACAAAGGATACTGTTACTACCCCAGAGCCTGTCTTTTCTTCAACGTGGCCTGCAAAATCGCCTCATTGATGCAAACACCTAGTGTACAGGCTTTCAGAAGTTGGACATGCCTAACTTCCTAAAGGACCTCCCCTCTCGCCCAGAAACAAGTCAAAAACTCTAGGTAGGCATAAGATTCCTGAAAATCAATAAAGATGAGGATATTGTTTATTATGGCAAGTTGAAAAGTCAAAAACATCTCTGTAATAAACAGAAGAGACAAAATTATAAAATGAGCAGAAAAAATAAGAAACATTAGATAATTATTAATAAAACTCCTACCATAGTCATGTGCTAAATACTAAAGATACAGCAATGATCTAGTAAATAAGTATTTGAGGAAAAAATTTCAAGATTTAACTATAGAAGTATATAATGCCAGAACTAAGCCTCAATTTCTTTCATGTCTCAGCATTCTCCCAAACAAGAGGTAAAAGACTTTGTCATATGAACCTATCAGAAAGTAAACTTACCAAGGAATTCTTAATCACTTCACTTCTATAAAATTCTGGAAAAGAAGGGGGAAAAAACAATAAGTGATATGGAAAAAAATGAGCTCATTAACTCACTTTTAATCCTGTAAAATTTTTAACAGACGTTCCACTAAAACATTTAAAACATTTTCAAGGGATCAATTCTGTCTTCATTCTTATGAGTAAAATAAAAATAAGAATTAAATAAAGAGTGTTTAAATGGGGAAAAGCATCAGTAAAAAAAATGGTCAAACTCTTTTTTAAAAGATTGAATTCAGTGATCTTGACACTACTGGCTCTTTTTTCTCAATTGAGTCCTTAACCAGGCAGATTTCCTCCTTCCCTCCCCACCCATACTCTGTGGGTGTCAAATGTCTCCCCATGATTATAGTACTATGAAATGAACACTAATCTAGTAACCAGGTACCATAAATCCTAAGCTCTATCATAAACATGCTATCTAATTGCCGTAGGCTCGTTTCTTCACTAGACAACTTAGGGTCTAGAAGACTTGTATCTGAAGGTCACTTACAAACATTCACGCCCTGGTGGCACAGTGGTTATGAATTTGACTGTTAACTTCGAGATCAGCGGTTCAAAACCACCACTCACTCCTGAGGAGAAAGGGCTCTCTACTCCCATCTCAGACACTCCCAGAGACAGTCTGCCCTGCCCTGAAGGGTCACTATGAGTCACCATCGACTTGATGGCAGCTGGTAGTAGTACAACTTCCATATAGTAGGGTAAGTAAAAAAGCCAAAAGATTACAGAATTCTTTATTAACCAAAAAACATCAAAATGTGCAGCCATTGTTTTTTGGCATATCCCCCGTCTAGTTCTATACGACGTCAAAAGGCAGTGTCTCCATTTCTCTTCCCCCAAAGAGGGTGCATTCTCTGATTTACACCATGTCAAAATGGCAGTTTTTGCGTCCTCAAGGGAGTTGACTTCTGTTCCTTTTCAGTGTGGAAGTTTTGGAACAGCAAAAGGCTCATGTAGCTGGAACAGAGAGAGCTAAAATAGGCACAGCAGAGTTCCAAGAAACAATAGAGGATCAGCTCGTGAGACGCTTCCAAGGAAGCCATACAGATTTTAGCTTTTACTCAGATAGTGTGATACGTTGAATTGTGTCCTCCCAAAATGTTTTAAACCCTAACCTCTATGTCTGTAGTTCTCATCTCATTTGGACACTAGTTACCGTTGCTGATTCGAATCAATGTGAAAGAGATTATACAAGCGATCAGAGCAGAAGAGAGAAGGCAGAGCACGTGAAGATCACCCAAGAGCATGAATGGAGAGACCAGGACTTTCCTGAGAGCCAGCCTGGAGACACCTTCCCCTCGAGCTGGCATGCCAAGCTTGGGCTTGATTGAGTTTTCTCAATCATAAGAAAATAAATTTCTGGGCTGAGCCCTGGTGACGTAGTGGTTGTGCACAGGACTGCAGCCCACTGGCACGGAGGTTCAATTCCAGCAGTGGGGCTGGGCCTCCTACTCCCACCACTGGAGAGCAGTGATGCCCAAAAATAAAAAATAAAAAAAACTAAAAAAAAAAAAAAAGAAAATAAATTTCTGTTTGCAGAACCACACACTTGTGATATGTCTGTTATACAGCAGCACCAGATACCTAAGCAGCACTGGATTTCCTCACTGGAGAGTTTTGAGGGAAGGCATAACATTATCTTTCACTTTCAAAGGAGCTCAGCTGGGAACAGACAGAAGGAAAGCATGGGCAGACAAAGGTAACTTCAACTAGAGCGAGAGACGATAGTGGCTTGATGAGGGTGGAAAGCAATCAGTTTAAGAATAAAATGTTTTAATGAAAGAGCAAAAGACTGGATGTGGGATGTAAGGAAAGGAAAACAATTCCCGATGGATCCAAGGGTTTTGAAGGACAGAGTGGTGGTTTCTGGACAGAAGGAAGAATAACGGGAAGTTAGAACTAGAAATATCAACTTTGAACATATCAAATTTAGTTCCGTACGAGACTCTTAAGGAGTCCCGGTGGTTTAGTGGTTATGTGTCGAGCTTCGATTCTCAAGGTCAGCAGTTCGAAACCACCAGACATGCAGTAGGGGAAAGACAAGACTTTCTACACCGGAAGAGAGTTACAGTCTTGGAAACCGACAGGGGCCATTCTCCCCTGTCCTAGACTGTCTTCATGAATCAAAATCTCTCCATGGTAATGCATTTGGCTTAGGTTGCTACTAGACTCTCAGTAAAGTACTTACATAAATCTAACTGGATATGAGTCTTGAGCTCAAGGGGGATGTCTAAGCTGAAGACATCAATTTGGGGTAGTCTGTTCTTGGTCTGGAAGCTCTACTGAAACCTGTCTACCCTGGGTGACCCTGCTGGTATCTGAAATACCAGTGACATAGCTTCTGGCATCACAGCAATATGCAAGCCCTCACAGTATGCAACAAACTAACAGACTAGTGGAGGTGGTGTCAGACTACACTCATCTTTAAAATCGAGACTTCAATGAGATCAACAAGCTGGATCACAGAGTTTCTCTCCTCATGTTTTCAAAGTAACTGGTTGATCCAGAAAATAATTGCCACTCACATTTCATGAGTGAGAAAATAACTAGTGCTGAAAAACAAACTTGATTTTATCAATATTCAAAGTTCAAATGCCAATCAAGGCTAGGACCTTGCTTCCTACTCATCAACACATAGTTGTGTTCTCTGGGGACATGATAACTAATGTTTGATTCGAACTACTTAAAAAAAAGACAGTATACCAAAGTCTCTAAAGGAATGTTCAAAGTTAAAAAATAATCATCACAAATAGCTTCTTTGGACTGCTATAAATTCAGCTAAAAGACACACACACACACACACACGACTATTAAAGACCCAGCATATTAGCTATTTTCCTAATATAATTTTCTTGTAAAGTTAGGAAATGATATCAATAAAAAACAAAAGCCAAACTCACTGCACTGAGTAGGATCTGACTCATAGGGCCTCTATGTGCCAGGGTAAGATTGTCCAATAGCGCTTCCAAGACCGTAAACCTTTATGAGAGAAGATAGCTACGTTTCCCCAAAGAGTAGGCAATAGGTTTACACCATTAACCTTACTAATAGCAGCCAACACTTAATCCACTGTGCCACCACAGATTTTCATTACCACAAAACAGGTAGTTTAATGAAAAATGTCGACTGGCTTCCTATCATGGTCTTTTTGCACTAAGGGCCACATAATGGTTATGAAATGATTATTTATGTTTCACATGATAAGCCTAACAGGGCAAGATGATATTAACTATATTTACAAGAAAAGGGCTTGCTCAATTCTCTTATGGGAAGTAGAACTTACATAGCACAATGTGTGCTGCCAACAAGAAGACCCTGCAGAGACTTAACATAATCTTGACATTCTGGAGCAGTAGGAAGTCTCAGAAAAGAAATGTCCTCCCGCTAACTGGCCAGTTATTAACAGATACAACACCACTACCAGGTACTGGATTTCTCTGTGACCTGTGGCCAGTTCTCCATAGCCATATTAACCTTTTACATGTTCAATATACAAATGTCTTCTCTCAAGAGCAGAAAGAATAAGGTGGATGCAGGAATCCTAACCCAGACAGCCATGACTGGCAGGACAGCACTGGACGATGCAGTGTTTTAACAGGGTTGTAACAGGGTTGCTATGTGAGTCGGAATCCACTCAATGGCACCCAACGACAACTTCTTCTCATCTCTGACTTTTACATCACGATCAATAGCCAGATGCCCATACATCGTTCCTTTGCAGCAGGCGCCTGTATAGTCGACTGTTGGCATTGTAATTATAATAATGCTGCTATAATTTACCCAATACCTAGGTACTACGCAAATTACTATTATCAGGGGTGACACTGGAGCGAGGATAGAGAACGTACTATGATAATCAAGAACTGGTGACGTAGAAACATATCAAACACATGAAGTCTCCTGATATTTTTATACATTGCTAGTGTTCTAATCAATTAGTAAGCAGTAGACCAGATGTGACGTCCCTAACTGAAATTCACCGAGAGGTGCCTCCGAAGAAAGACAGGCTTGACTACCTGCCTCTGAACGTCAGAGTCTTGACTGAAACACCTGTGGAGCACAGTCTACTCTAACCATCATGGGACTGCCAGGCCCGAGTCGACCCACAGCAGCTAACGACAAGGCCAGATACAGCCAGGACTATGAAAATGTTTATGCCTTGGGGAATGATGATGGCAACAAAAGTACAAATGTGGTCTGCATACAACTGATGTATGTGTTGATTGTGATAAGAGTTGTATGAGCCCCCAATAATTTTTTTTTAAATGTTTATACCTAGGGCTGAGCCCCGGTGGCGTAGTGGTTGTGTGCGGGACTGCAGTCCATTGGGTTGGCAGTTCAAATCCAGCAGCAGCTCTCCAGGAGCAAGGCTGGGCCTCCTACTCCCACCGGAGGGCAATGATGCCCCCCAAAAATCATAAAAATAAATAAATAAATAAATAAATGCTTATACCTGTAACCCTGTAGTGACCAGATCTTTTTATTTTCTTCCTTAACACATACGACAACTACTTTTTCCAGTCAACTTTTAACTTAAAGGAGTAATTTGACTGATTTATGGCCAATAAACTGTGGTGAAATGGAGGTAGGCTGTTTGCATTTTATAAAACAAAACTAGAAAAATGTAGAACAAAACTCAAAAGCATGCAAGAAACTTGGCTTGCTGGTTGGACAGAAATCACGGTCATGTCATCCTGAACTGAACTCACCCTTGAGGCTCAATCTTCAGTCAGACAAACAATAAACAAGTCTCTGAGGGGAATGACACTAGTGAGGTGTGCACACCTTAGAATAATTTGGACTTACTGGGGCAGCAGTTACCCAAACCCAGGCTCAGAAAGGCTCGGAAGAAAGGAGGAATGGAGACAGATGGAAGGCACAGGGAGGAGGAGAGAGAGGATTGCAAAGCGTGAGATGCAGACGAAGCTGCATGCAAAACTGATGATCTGCTTGGTAAACTTTCACCCGATGCACATTAAGAATTTTTTAAAATTAAAAATCTCCCACTAACAACCCTCTTCCGCCATGCCACATGCCATGTATAGCTGTGTCTCTCCCCAGAGAAGCGCTGCCAAGGCCAGCCCCGTGCGTCAGACTGAGCGGTAAGAGGTAGATTCTGTGAAGCCACTGCAGCTTGTGGAGTTTGCTGCTGTGACGCAAATCATTCAGGGCGGTATAAATGTTTTCAAGTGAAACAAAATCACACAGGGTGACAGAACTTTAAGTCATTTTTTTCCTATCTTTAAAAATTATTTTCATGCTATTTACTGTGAAGGAATTTCTATGTTATAAATCTCCTTTGTCCACTTCTACAATGACTGTTTTTTTAAGAAGCATATACCATATTTTCCTCAAATAATGTGTCCACACAAATGCCACACACACACACATAGCACACACAGCACTCGGAGGAAACTAGTATGAGAGAGACTGATGCAGTTTGTAAAAATCATATGTAATATACACATTTTTAAGTCAGATAACATGCTAGCACTCTAATCTTTTCAGTTATTAAATAACTACTGCTTTATTTTTTTAATTGAAACTAAAAAGATAAAATACCACTTGAAATGTTCATAGTTTTTGTCACATCAAAATTCAAGTATGGGAGTAGATAGCTTCATCTTTCTCCCAAGGAGTGGTTTTGAACTGCTGATCTTGTTAAAGGCCTGACGCTTTAACTACTACACCACCAGGGCACTCCCCTTTGTTATTTTAACTAGATCTTAAATCCCATCGTACAAAGTGGTAGCACATTATCTCACTCAATCCTCACAACAATCTGTCTTGCCTATTTCAACAGGCAATGTACCAATGTTATTTTTTTTTCTTAACCCAATGTCCCTGCCAATGCAACACAAGTCCTGTCCTGCACCACCCTATGTCACAAAAACCAAAAATCATTGCCATCAAGTCCATGCTACCCTATAGTGACAGGGCAGAACTGTTTGTTCCTGTGGGTTTCTGACTAAAACTCTTTATGGGAGTAGACAGCCTCATCTTTATCCTGAGGAGGGGTTGGTGGTTTTGAACTGCTGACTCTGTGGTTAGTAGACCAGTACATAACCATTACAACAGCACTTCTCAACCTGTGGGTCACAATCCCTTTGGAGGTCTAACAACCCTTTCACAGGGGTCGCCCGATTCATAACAGTAGCAAAATTACAATGAAATAATAAAATAATTTTATGGTTGAGGGTCACCACAACACGAGAAACTGTATGAAAGGGTCGGGGCATCAGGAAGGTTGAGAGCCACTGCATTATGACATCAGGGCTCCTTATCTAAGTCAATTAATTATATTAGAGTGCCTTTCACTTGATATGGATTCAAAAAATATATTTGTGATTTGGAAACTACCGTACATACTCAAGTATAAGCCAAGTTTTCCGCACACTTTTAATGCAGCTTTTGTGGAAAAATTGGTTGCCTGACCTGATATTCGGGTCATCTTATAATCAAGTATATGCAGTATTTGGTCTACTTGTAGCACTTCCAATGACAGCAACACCCGTAGTGCAATACATGGAGAATGAATTCTACAAAAACACACCACTGTTCTAAAAATGACTCCAAACACAAAGAATGATAGATATTCTTCAGAATTATAGAAGCCAAGGACATCCGGATGAAAGGTACAATTAATGCAGACTCAGTCTGTCTGTAATGCTGTGTACTGTTATATAGATGTCTGCAGCTAACATATAAAAGGGAATAGTAAGCTTATGAGTGTCGGGCTCGCTCATCCGAGAGATCTGTGGGTGAGCCCTGTTTCTTTCACATGGGCAACAACTGCTCAGAGGGGCCTTTCATACAGTATGACAGCTGAGCTCGCCCATAAGTGACAATCGGAGGCACAGGAGCTCACTTGAGGGGCAGAAGAACAGAACAGAAATGTGCCCATCTGTGGGTACCGAGTTTACAGCCCCCCCTTACCTTTGCATGTCTTCTCCGTGTTACACAGGTGCAGGGTGAAGTAGGTGTCAAGGAGCTGATGACCATTCCTATTGACAATGTTTCGGGCAGCAATGTTCCGAAGATGTCGAAGACGCCGCTGGGAAAGAAAAAAAAGAGGGAGCGAGAGATATTCCATTTTTTCCTCCTTGAAGTGTTCTGGCAATGACAACTCAAAGTAAAATCCAATCGTTGGTGCCAGTCACTCCTCCCTTGAGCCACAGACCTCAGCCCAGCTCCTTATTTATGGCTCAGCAGGCCCTCTGTCAAACAGGAACTACCCCGCCCTATCTCGCCTGCTTCCTGAGAGAGCCACGAAGCTGTCCACTCCCAGGAACGCTGACCATCTCGGAACCCAAAGGGGCAGTTCTGCTCTGTCCTACGGGGTCACTCTGGTGATCAGAGGTGGTGAACACGAAATGACCATAGCTATATTTCATGCACCATAAATATTGTGTGTGCATGCACGTGCGCATGCGCTCACGCACACACACAACATAGCATTAGTATTCCCTGGAACATAAACTAAGTAGTAATTTAGTTTCTTCCATAAAGTTGATCTCGGACCACCAAACACTCAACAGTATTGAGACAACTAACGCTTTCGCTAACTCCATGTGCTTACCAGATCATCTGCCCAACCAGGAGAAGAGTCCAAGACCAGCAAATCAACCAAGGTCATGCCAATTCAACCAATCGTCCAAGTGCTGCGAACTTAAAACTAAAATTTAATCCAATGGCAGCCAACCAGTCCCTACTTCCTAGGCAGGCCCCAACTGCCAACAATGTCTCTCCTGCTAAGATATTTGACTTGTTTGCAGTCACAGTGTTGGAAGTGGAAAAACTCCATGAGCACAGTAGAAATCAACACAAATAGAAGAAAATCTGAAGGGCTAGGTAAACCATCTCACATTAAAGAGAAAAAAAAAAAACACACCAGAGACAATACAGAATCTGGGCACATCAGGCTCATCCCCCCTCCCCCCCGCCCCCCGCCCAGACAAGTTCCCAACAGAAGATAGTCTTTTACTGAGAAAACAGGAGCCAAGGGTTCAGTTTCAAAACGTGCTGGGCGCTTTCCTTTCAGACTGGCAGCCTTCTCCAGCAAGGTCAGCTATCTACACGGGGTCCCCCAGAAGAGCACTGCTCTTGTTTCCATGCACACACAAAACCAATCTTTTCTGACTAACAGTCTGGAAATTGCAAATCTTTGAGAGAGAAGGCCACTGTCTAATAAATTTGCTTAGCCCTCTAAGTATGAAAAGCCTCAAAAGTCATACTGGAACTCTCTATTATTTTTTAAACTTTTCTGTAATTTTAAGTGTACCAAAATGAAAAGCTTATTTAAAACCTAAGAGAGAAATTCCTCTCGTGACGTTTTTCAGAGTCAGGAGGAATGGAAAACCAAAAGAATTCCATTAAAACATTTCACAAACATGACTTAAATGAAACTTTTCTCCTCCATCCCCACCCATCTCCACTTCCTCCCCTCTGCCCCGTCCCTACAGGTTTAAAGACTTAGTGGAAAGTTAAACCAGAAACTGCTTATGGTGGTAAGGAGTATAGGTTGCAGGGAAGAGCGATAAAAACAGGAATTTCCTGATATACTTGTCCATATAGTTTGAACTTAAGGTACACACTCAAAAAATTAAATTAAACAAATAAGAAAATAATTAAATCAATTAAACCTACTTGAAATGTATTATCTGTGTCCTCCCCCACCACTTCCACTCAATTCCATCAGTTTTTCAATATAGGCCTCACGCTACCCATATTATTCTTGTAAGGCCTACCCAAACCAAGCAAACTCACCACCATACAGGACTATAAGACAGGGTAGAACTGGCCTCATGGGTTCCCAGACTTTTAACTCCTTACGGGAGTAGAAAGCCTCATTTTTCCCCTGTGGAGTCACTGGCAGAGTGTCAAACGGTCGTCTTGAGGTTAGCAGCCCAACTCGTAACCACTCTGCCACCGTGGCTCCTCTAGAAGAGCTAAAACGCCTTAGAGCGGTCCAGGTCACCCAAAGGGTCCTCTGCTTCTCTATTACTCCAGAAGCTCTGCACTGACCTGCTAACATGTACCTATCATGAAAATCAAAAAAGGGCAGCTTTAAATATTCACTTCTCTTCCCCCACTAGAGCATAAATTCTATGAAACATTCTTTATAGGCATTGAAGACACTTCCTAACACACGAAATTCAAATCCATTCAGCTTTTAAAGTGGTATTTAGTTTGGAAATGTAGCTAAATAATAGGCGTGGAAATGGTTGGCCCCTTTCATTCTTAGCCTCAGTTCCTGGCTTCAATTCCTTTCGGGTCTGGAACTCTGCTCGGCCTGGTACCAGGCTACAAGGCAGGAAGAATCGAGGCCCAGATTACTGCTACTTTGTCAGAGATTTACAGGGACAACAGAAGCAAACCTGAGAGCCCATGAGTTCTCCACATTGTTACAGAAGGTAAAGAGAGTGGATTATTGAATACAGAATTTAAGTTTGAGAAATTCAGATCAGTCTTTCTAATGAATGCAAAACCCTTCTAAATTAGAGGCATTCCCAATCGCCTGGCTCCTTTTCCTAATCCTTTGATCTCACCTGAAAGACTGCACTGTGAAAAGAGAGCACAATGTCAGAATGCTTTGACATGAATGCTTGGTGCTAGTGGCTATGGCAATCCAGATCTGGTTTAACCCTCTGCGTTTCTCTCGTGTACTTTCCCTCTTGTGCCCCTTTTCTTCTATGCAATCTTGCTAGTCTTTCCTTCAGAGTCTAAGCTAGAAACTGTGGAGGTGCGAATATGGTATTCTCCGATTTAAAGGTCTGTTCATGCTTCAGAGTCTTTGGGTTTGCTAACCCATTAACTGAAAGGTGGGTTTGTTGTTGTTTCATCTTACTAAAGAACTAGAGTTTGTGCACATGAAAATTTTAGGCAATTACTTCCAGCTGCATCAATGAGTATTTATTAGCGAACTGCTACCTGAGAAATGTTAAAGCCAAAGAGGGAAGCTATCTGTACACAGGATGCTCTAGAGAAGACAAACATTGGAAGATGCAGACAGGTCGGTGGGTGGTTCGAGTGTGAAAAATAATGCCATCGCTGGTTGGAGAAGGCCAAAAATAATCATAAAACAAAATCCAATCTGAGATGACAGTTCTTGAAGCAGGCTAATAAATTCCTGGGCGCTTATTCTATTTCTTTCTAGAATAGGATAGCTAGATAGATATGATATGATGGCTTAGTGTTTAAGTGCTTGGCTGTTGACCAATAGGTCAGCAGTTCAAATCCATCTGACTCCAAAGGTGAAAGATGCCGCTGTCTGCTTCTGTGAAGACAGTCTACGAAATCCTATTGGGCAGTTCCACTCTGTCCTACGAGTCAAGATCCTAGCGCTCCTGCTAGGATCAACTTGATGGCAATGCGTTTGTTTGCTTGTTTGTATGTTTTGTGGGGGGTTGTTGTTGATGGTTTAATACTGATAGAAAATCTCCATGTTAGAAACAATGCATTCAAGTGGTATCAACAGGGTAAGACAACAGAATCCATAGACAGAACGGGCTTTAAATCACCACATAAAGTGTTTCAAAGTTATGAATGGCAAAAACTTACACCGAAGTAAGAAATAACCTGGGTGCAAGGTTTAAGTTGCAAATAAAGACAATTTCACTAATATATAAAGCATTTCTAGAAATCAGTATGAAAAAATGTTGCAAACCAGTCAAAAAACACATTAACAGTTAACAGAAAATAAAATACAAATCACTGTTAAACATGAAAAGAACCTCAACCTTGTTGACAAAAGAAATGTAAACTAAAACTGCATTCACTCACTCTCACTGTCATGGAATCAACTTCAACTCACGGTGACCCACTAGGACAGAGCAGAACAGTTCCTGTGGGGGTACAGATTGTTTGCTAACTCTTCGCCAGAACAAAAAGCCTCATCCCTCTCCTACGAGCAGCTGGTGGTTTTGAACTGCCAACCTTATAGTTAGCCAGCTGCCCAATGCTTAACTCACTGTGCCACCTGGATCCCTTCGAAAATATGCGAAGACCAAAATGTCTAGCGGCATATTCCCAGACAAGACAAAAGCAGAACAGGCAGTTTGCTCCTAGACTCGACCTGGCACCACCGCTCGTGGGTGGTAATCTGATAAGACCTACCAAAATGACAGGTGCAGGTGTGGTTTGGTCCAGCACATTCACTTCTGCATTTGCACTAAAAATGTACTTGCAGATATGAAGCATAGCATAACGTGGTGCTTGTAGTAGCAAAACCATGGGAAAGAATGCAAACATCCATCAACAGAAGACTAGCTACATTAGAGCGTATCCTACACGTGGCCAGAAAAGTGCTATGGCAGCTCTGTTAGCACTGACATGGAACAATCTCTAATACATGTGTACTTTTTGTAAAGTGAAGACCGTGTCAGTAACCAGTAGCTTAGCATGTGATAACTGTGCTCCATTTGGGGGGAGGGGTAAAGAACTACATTATTATCAGAGATGCAAAATAACTAATAGCATTGGTTGCTCCCCAAGGGGAGGGTGAATGGGCATCTAGGGTACAGAGTGAAATGAAGACTTTTTACTATATCCATTTATAAACCATTAGAACCATGAACTATATGAATGTATTATTTCTGATAATAAAAAATTTACGTTCAGAGAAAGGGAGAGATGACGGCCACTCTTTACAGTATCTGGAAAAGCCACTACACTAAGCAGTGTGACACCACGGTACGAGTTCAAAATGAAGTTGATAATCCTGAGCCCTAGGGTGACCCTGCCCTGGAACCTGGCTCTGTGAGCTTGTTTCCCAAATCATAAAATGGAGCTATTTCCTGGCTAACTCAGGCAAGGATCAAATGGAATAATGGATGTAAAGGGTCTCTTAAAAATCTGTAATTCATTAAATACAAGGCATTAACAGAAACAGGGATGTCAAGAGAGGGATGTGGTTTTTGGTGGAAGAAGAGGAATTGATTTAGGCATTTCTAACTTGAAGTAAAGAGGCAGATTTAGAACTCATCTGCCTAAATAGATGGGAGAAAGTTGCAAAATACAAAGGTCTCTGAAGTGGAAACAATCGATACCCGGGATTCTAGGGCAGAACTGGACTGGCCCCTGAAGGTCATCTGAGCTTTGCTGGTCCACAGTACTAAGGAGCTTGTTGGACAAGCCGAACCTCAGGTGCCACTGCCCTGCAGTTAATTCCAACTCACAGGGACCCTCCCCAGCATTTCCAAGGCTACAAATCTTTAGGAAAGGAGACAGCCTCACCTTTCTCCCTCTGAGCGGCTGGTGAGTTTGAACCAAAGGTCTTGTCGTCTGCAGCTCCAATGTCTTGCCCATGAAGTCATCAGGACTCCTCGGGTCCCTCTACTCGCTGTCATCATGTAATTGTTGGCGCGTAGTGACCCCACAGAGCAGGGTGGATCTGCCCCAACAAGATTCCTGGGACTGTAACTCTTCAACAGGAGCAGAAAGCTTCACTTTTCTCCCTTGGTAAGCTGGCGGTTTCAAACTGCTGACCTAACCAGTATGCCACCAGGGTACCACTACAGACCCACTCAAGCAGAGACTGTAGTTTAACAAGCTTCTCAGGTGACTCCTACACACGTTAAGCTTAAGAAGCACTGATCAAACCCATTTTAACCACCGTCCAGATCATAAAAATGAGATCCTAAGTAAAGGGACTTGCCCATACTCACACTGTTATTAAGTACCAGAATCAAGTGTGACCCAGACCAGCTCTCCTGATTTGTACATGTGCACACACAAGTATCATGCACTTGCTTTTCAGACATCTTGTTTCAAAACCCGAGGTCTCCTTGCCTTTCAGATTCCCTCCGCTCCTACCCCATTTTTGTCTTTTTGGGCATCACTGCCCTCTGGTGGTCATGAGACCTACCCAGAGCTGCTCCTGAGAGCCACCACAGGATTTGAACTGCCAAGTCTGCGGGCCGCAGTCCCGCACTCAACCACTTACACCACCAGGGCTCAGCCCCCTACCCCATTTTTGATCTGCCATTCAGACTACTACGTTTCTTCAGTGTCTCTGGCACATGTTTCTTCTTTTCCACACCATTCACTCATTGCCTTCCTACTATGAAAAAATAGCTTCCTTCCTTTTGCTTGTATCAACTTCCTCTTCTCCAGACAAGAGCTCACTTCCCAGTGGCATGCTCTATAGAATTCTTCAAGAAAGTACAAGTTAGTAAAAGCCATTAAAAGCTACCACAGTGAAATCGGGCTAAAATCTATGTACAAGACTTAGCAAGAAAAAAAAAAGACTTAGCAAGACTAGCTAACTATAACTTGGCAATTCAGACCTAGAGCTTTCGATTCCTGAATTCCATTACATCTTTCCTATTATCTGCTTCTCTTTGTCCCAGAACCTAGGTTGCCTTTAACCAAGCACTCCCACTACAGTTAACTTTACTAAACAAATCCAAAGGCCCTAAATCAGCTGCTCTCAACTTGTGGGTCGTGATCCTTTGGGGGTCGAACGATCCTTTCACAGGGGTCTCCCAATTCATAACAGTAGCAAAATTACAGTTATGAAGTAGCAACGAACATAATTTTATGATGGGAGGGGCCATCACAACATGAGGAACTGACTAAAGGGTCATGGCATTAGGAAGGTTGAGAACCACTGCCCTAAATGTACCTTCCCAACAGCACCGTCTTCTCTCCTAACAAACTCCCCCCATCCGCATTCTCCTATCTCATTCTCTTCTGCACACTCCACCATAACAAAGCCCTACCTGAGGGCCTGTGGCAGGTACTACAACAAAGCGGCAGTTTCAACACTGCTGAACATCTACCCTACATAAAAAGACACCCAAAGCCGAGTTCACTGCCATCAAGTCGATGTCAACTCACAGGGACTCTACAGGACAGGGTAGAACTGCCCTTTTTGAGTTTCCAAGACTGTCATCGCTCTTTAAGGCAATAGAAAGCCCCATCTTTGTCCTGAGAAGTTGGCTGGTGGTTTCAAACTTCAGACTTTGCAGTGAGCAGTCCAATACTTACCCACTATAAAAGCCCTGGCCCCTGCCTCATTTCCATTTCTGTCCCAAGAGATTTAACTCTCTTCAAAGCCAATAACCGAGGAAAAATTTTAGAGATGCTCAGCCCCAGCAAGGGATAACTGGGCAGAGACATAGCAAGTCACGAGCAACATGGATCTAGGACCTGCCAGCCCCTACATCTGCACGAGCCCTTTCCTTGATGGTTTATGCATTTTGTGAGACGTGACAATGAATTATGGAGGCCCAAGACGGGAGGGCAAGCGCTGAATGGGAGGAGGATTGGTTGATGTTAGAGACAGCAGGATGCTGCAGCAGTGTACAGCGGTGTGGCAACACTGGACACGGGAAACAGCTTTAACACCCCCCTACCCCACCCCAATCTCAGACAAACCAGCTCTGTGCTGATCCTCCAATTATTCATGCTCTCACACTGGTTTTGAACAGAAGCACCCTCCTCTTCATACCTACAGTACTTAGCACAAGCTTGGCACAAAGGCGGTGCTTAATAAATGATGGGCTAGGTGAACCAATGAACAAACCACAAACAAATCAGGTATTTCCCTGTGACATGCAATTCAGTGTGTTTAAGTATATGTAACATTTAAAATTATAACTTACACATGGTTCTATAATAATAGTTAAAATTTTATCACCCTTGCTTGTCCTTCTGTCTCCTCACTTTGAGCTCCTTAAGAGGCAAAATGATACATCTTTATACTTAGTGGCGATTTTGTAGCACAGAGGTAGTCAATGAATGTTGCAGGGTGACTGAAAACGTGAATGAATTCACAAATATCACACCTCCAAGTTCACACCTCTATCTTCTATTATTTGGAAACTTCTTCAGAAGACCTTTAATCACTATCCTGCCCATCAATCTCCTCTCAAGAAAGTCTTCTCGTTCTCGCTCACAGTAAAACACCAAGGGGAGATTGTCAAGCTCGGCATGGTCACAAGTTAGAAAGCCATACTCTTGCAACCCACTGAGTCCAAACGCGCCTATAGGGAGGGGAAGGAGAAGGGCATATACATATGGCCCGGGCAGGCAGTCACAATGAGCATGCCAGAAAGGGAAATATACAAAATGGAATTTCAAATCCTCCTGGAATCCATTTTCTGGAGTCACTGAAACTGGATGAGTCTCCCCAAACTACTGCCCTGAGAGAACTTTGACACTCTGAGCCTTAAATCAAGGATCCTCTGAACTCACAGCAACCTGGAGGACAGGGTGCACAATTGGACTGACCCTGTGAGCTTCCGAGACTGTCACCCGTCTCAGGAGCAGAGAGCCCTGTCTTTCTCCCAAGCACCCTCTGGAGTCTTCTTTATCCCAAACAGTGGGATAAAGGGCTAGTACAAATTCTGTCCTGAGTGTCACGCTCGGTTAAAGAGCTATCTGCATAGGATCACAAGATCAGTCAGGAAGCCAGGAAGGAGAGAATTTCTATAAAGAGAGGAGGAATTACAAGATAGATGAAAATGGCTGCACCACTTATAAAGTGTAGTCGATGTCTTGAAACTGTACACAGAGAAATGGCTGAACTGGTATATGCCCTGTTGCACACTTTCAACAACTTAAAAAATGTGAGTCTATATTAATGTTGCCATGGCATAAAGATAAAAATGCAATGAACAGCTGTGGAAATGCTCCACGTCAGAGAAAAGACAGAACAACTAAAATGTACTGCCTGACCAGCTTGGATCTTGACCTGGAAGGGGGTTGGGGGAATCTAAACAAAAGACATTAGGGGATCAACTGACAAAATCGGGATAGGAACCACAGATTAAAGTTTTACATCATACCTTATTTATATTTAAATTGATATCTAGAATAGGGCTATGAAAACATGCAATCCTTATAAAATAGGTAATATATTCTGACATATTTGGGGTAGAGGCTAACAATACATAGAATTAACTTCAAGTGATTCATGCAAAAATGGGTATCTGCAACTTTCTACACACAGGGAGAGAGTGCGCACAAATTGATAAAGTGGAGTAAAATGTCAAATCCAGGTTGAGAATACACACGTCTTCATTATTGCTATCTTTTCCCATACATTTGAAATGATTTCCAAACAAAAGGTTAAAATAGAACATACACACGCGCGCACACACACTCTACCCTCTCCCTTTGTATAATACAGTATCTAAACCCATGGCCACACGAGGTCCCCCTTTCGAGGTTACCCCCATGTTCCTGCCTCTCCAACTCAATATGTCCACCCACTGCTTCCCAGTTCTTCAGTTCAGGGCTCAGTCAACGCCCTTGGCCACCTCCCCTTTCATCTCAAGCTGGGCCCCATGCTGGATGCCTTTCCCGCTCTCATTCCCCTCTCAGCATTTCCTCTAAGCCATTTATTCCATGATGCTAAAATGGTTCGTTGATGCTCCCCTTAACCATTAGATTGAGAATCGCTCGGTGCGGGCATACAGGGACAGCCGCAGTCATAACGGTCATCGTAGTAGAAGCAACAGAGAACCGATCTTGGGCATTTACTATGTTCCAAGCACTTTTGCAGGCAATTTATGACTCATTTAGTTCTCGCAACAACCCTACAGGGTAGGAACTGTTAGCTTATCTGTTTTACCTGGGTGTCCCTGACGCATCCAAAAGAAGAAAAAAAAAATGAACTCACTGCCATCGAGTCGGAATGACTCAGAGTGAGTCTGGAAGGCTGCGTGAAATGGTCTTTGTGAGTTTCCAAAACTGCCGCAGTTCTTAAAGGCCGGAGAAAACCTCCTCTTCCTCCTAGGGGGTGGCAAGTCATTTCAAACTGCTGACCTAGTGGATAGCAACCCAACTCATAAGCCCACATCTCCCAGGCTCCCTCTTTCTGAGGCATAGGGAGGATAATTCATTCCAGTGAAGAAACAGAATTTTAGCAGTCAGGGTCGACCATCTGTGTCTATATCTTTAACCATGGAACACAGTAGGGGGGAAAGGGGGCTGAATAAAGGCTATAAGATAGAGTTTAATAAATTTTTATAAAAGGAAAAAAGTGAGACAAAAAGTAAAGCACTGGACAGGTGGGGAAATGCAGGCATAAAGAGGTTAAAAAATGCACACTGCAACCCAGGTAACTCAATCTTCTCCCAGAGTGAGAACCTGAAGGCCCAACACAGCGCTGTTCCCTAAGTTATCTGAGCCACCTGAAGCAACACTACATGCCATTCTATCAGACCATGGGGAAGGAATAAGTATTGGCTTTAAAGAAATTAAAAATGATTCAGAGATAGTCTGATACTCTTAGAATAACAGAAATTAAAGAAAGAAGCATACCCAAGTGTACTGTGCTACCTGGAACATGGTAGGACTTTAATACCAATTCAATAGATATTTTAAGACCTCCTTAAGAAGTTTCTTTCTTCCTACTCCCACCAGGGCAGTGATGCCACAAAAAAAAGAAAGAAAGAAAGAGAGAAAGAAAAAAAGAAAGAAGTTTCTAAGTTTTCATTTATTTTATTATTATTTATGATAGAAATTTTCTAAATGAACCATGTGTTTTGCTACCTAATTATCATAGAGGACAGTGATAATTTAATCTTTTCTCAAAAAGCCAAAGTAATATAAATCTGTAGAGACAGTAACTAGATTAATAATCACCCAGGAGGGTGAGGGTGGGAGCAATGGGGAGATAACAACAATAAGTATAAAAAAGAAGAAAATGTTCAGAAATTGATTGAGGTAATGACAGCATAGCTCTTCTTAACATGACTGAACTATTAAAATTACATGATATGTGCATTATATGCCAATGAAACTTTTTTTTATATATCCAAAGATATAACTATGAACAATTATTGTCTGAACTAGTCACATAACGATGGTATCAAGAATGATTAAGTTTTTTAGAACAACTATTGAGTTAAGCAGCTATAGTTGATTCCTTTGCAGAAGCTCCAGCTGCTTTGGAAAATGTTTCTGTGTTGTTTCCCTCGGGCTGTCACACGGACAGCGTGGCTGCCTGTGGCAGGCCCTTTCCGCCTCTTTCCGCCTCCTTCTAGCTGCTGTTTCTCATCTGCTGGGGGTGGACAAACCTAGTCAATAAGCTGGTTAGAATAATTCCCAAAATTAGGAAATACAAAAGCTCTGAGGAAGGGCCTGGGTGAGAGAGGTCCGTGACAAAGAGGAAGAAGCTGGACACAATCTGTGGAGACAACGGTGCGCTGGCCCTGAGGCCTGTGGGGAGGATGCTAAGGCTGTGTTTCCTCCTGGACAGCCCTCATCACAACAAAAGCCTGGGAGAGAGGAGTCCCTGCACTCCATAGAATCCTGTGCTGACTTCACAGCTCGTGAGCCTCTGCCCTCACTTCAGGGTTGTTTGGTTGGTGGTGGTTTCTGCTTCCCAAATAGGGATCCAAGAAAAGTCAGTCTCCTGACGCGCCCAATGGAAAAAGAGTTCGGTAAGCTAAGAAACATGGAAAATACCTCCTAAGAACACCCAATCCTAACCCCAAGTCTCATCCCCACCCCAGCAATGCTTATAAAAGGCTGAGCTGGCCTGCAGAAAGAGAAACAACTGATTTCTGGGGTTTCCCCAACTTTCTCAAGCCATCTCAGTCACCAAACACCACCCATGAAAAAAACCGCAGGCGTTAGGACTCCTCAGACCATACCTCGTCTACAAATAAGTGAACCTTCTTTTCACAGCATGCACCACTACTTGAACTTGGATTATTTTTTTTGGTTCTTGTTAATAGCCTATCTGGGGTCAGCAAGCTACAGCCTGTGGGCCAGAGAGCCCCACTACTCACAGAGTTACAGTCTCAGAGATGCACAGGGGCACAGTTCTACCTTGGGCCTCTACGAATCGGGACAGATCCTAAGGCAGCGAATTTGGTTTCTGCAAGCTATAAATGGCTTTCTATATTAAATGGTGGGTAAAAAGAGAATATTTCATGCATGTGAGAATTGTATGAAATTCAAATGTCACTGTGCATAATAAAATTTTATTAGCTTACAGCCAGATTGGTTCATTGACATATCGCCTGGGGCTGCTCTCTCCTACGACAGTGTTTGCCAACCTGTGGGTAGAGACCCCCTTGGGGGTGGAATGACCCCTTCACAGGAGTCACCCGATTCAGAACGGTAGCAAAATGACAGTTATGAAGTAGCAATAAGAATAATTTTATGGTTGGAGGGTCACCACCACATGAGAAGCTGCATGAAAGGGTTGCGGCTCCAGGAAGGTTGAGAACCACTGGGCTAACAAAAGCAGAACTAAATGGTTGCCACAGACACCTACAAAACCTTGAATATTTACTATCTGTCCCTTCACAGAAAACGTCGCGAACCCCTGATCAACCTCACCGACTCAAAAACCCAGTCCGTGAGGTCAGGGGCTTTATCTTGATTTCATTCTGATATCTAGTACTTAGGCTACCATGGGCCGCATTCATAATTTCAGGATGTTGAGCACCTAAGTGCGTGGACATAAAGGTGAACTCTAAGCAGCCACACACAAAAGATCCTTTCAAGAAAGCCCATCAGTTACTGCGCCCTCGCCAGTTTAAAACAGCTGAGTTGGTATAACATTACAAATGCAGCTCACAGGCACTGAAGAAGTTCTGCAATTCAACAACGTTTTTTCGTCTAATCATCAAACTGCTATCTTTTGCTCATCAACAGTCAACCACTCGCTCCAGAACGCCTGGGTAGCTGCTCTTTATTCTGATTTTGATGTTAGTATTAAGCACTTCCACGAAGAATACACTCCATTAGAGTTAAATCATGAAAACAAACCTGACTAAGCCCATCCTGTCTTCAGTATTAAAAAAAATAATAATAACCCTTGTCATGAAGTTGCTTCTGATTCAGCAACCCTCTCTAGGGTTTCTGAATCTGTAAACCTCGACGGAGCAAACGCGCCCCTCTCCCATGGGGCGGCTGACGGGTTCCGATGAGCAAGACAGCGCTAACCGCCTAAAATCCCGCTGCCACCACATCTATCCAACGCCTGGCTACCCTCTCTGGGGTTTCCTAGCGGTCAACCTTGAGGGACACATACCGGCAGTCCCACCTTTCTCCCAGAGAGCAGCTGAGGGGGTTAAACCAGCCACCTGGTCTGATTAGCAGCCGAACACCCAACTCCACCCCCAAGGATCCTCACACAAGGCATTAACTCACCACCATCAAGTCGATTCCGACTCATTCCAACCCTGTCTGTCTGGGCAGAACTGCCTCTGCGGGTTTCCGAGACTAGCGCTGCAGACGTTCTCCACCGTCTCCCCTCGAGAGGCTGACCTTGCAGTCAGCAGGCGAAGTCATAACCACGACAGCATCACCAGAGCACCCGCGTTAGAAGCACGGGCCTGTCAACTGCCCTACACATGTGTAATGCATGCCCCACACTGTACTGGTTGCCTTGCTTTGCCATCCATTGTCAGGAAACCTTCTTCGTATTGCTATTTCTTTTAAAAAGCTAGATTAGCATTTTCCTGCATGCAAGTTGGACCAATGCTCTTGAAGAAAGACAAGGTTGAAGGGTGTCACTTTTTCCTTCATTCTAAGTGTTTTCTTAATCTTAAATAAAGCTGCTTTCATCTTGAAGGAAAAACGTTTCGTTTTTCTAGATTTGCTCTTGTGAAAAGTATGACTGGAATTGCAGAAGGAAGCAATTCATATCCTCCCAGTGGCAGGAATGGGCTAGAGGAAACGTGAGGGGAGCTTCACATTCTGTGCCTAACGCAGTTCAGAGGAGGTACTTTATGACACTCTCTTGAACAAATGAGTGACCCGACTCAGTCCGTTTCTTTTACTATTGGACTTAAATTTAACACAGGCGAACGTGACCCCTTCACACAGAGAAATTACTCATTCGGGGTTAAACTCTTAGTCACACGGCGTGAGGCCATGTTGATGATCAAGTTTTTTCCTGGGAAAAACAGGATCGTGAATGTCTGATTTCTACTTTTACTTTGATATCACTTTAGCATATGGCTTTCCTTTTTGCAGTTAATCTTTTTTTTTTCCTATCATGGTTTTTAGACTGTCCTGGTAAAATTTAAAAAGTAGACAGACAAGTGGTTCTAAGACCACTAAGGGCCAGGATCTAATGGTCAACTTCAGTATGAACTGCCTCAGACACTGAACAAGTAAACATGCTTTACAACAGCTCTTGCGAAAAGCAAGGAAAAGGAGCAATAACATCCCTGCTGAATAGAGTATTCGACAATTGATGCCAAATATTACACAGGATAAAATTCCTGCCATCAAAACACCCACAATCACTAGATGGATACTGTTTCAGAAGCTTAAAAAGATAGGAAACCTGCAGTTCTTAAATGTAATACTCAATACCATAGTCCCCAGGAACAAAAGACAAAGACTGAGTCTGTAAACTCCAGAGGGACAGTCACTCAAATCCACATCATAGAGGGGTGGGGAGTACAGTTCTCAGAAGGGTAGTCTGAGTATTCAGTCTGTGAAAAAAAGAAACTTGAAAACCCTCCTTTTCCGATTTTAATCTAGCCTATCTCCCCACCCCCAAAAGCTACAGGGATAACATCTAATAGTAGGGAGATAAATTTGTGGAACACCATCTCTACACAGCCAGTCTGGCACCTGGAGCTGCTCACGAAAGCCTCCCCTTGGGCTCACGCCTCTGTCATGAGCTGGACGAGGCCCACAAGAGACGCACTACACAGAGCCTTCACTAAATCACCAGGGTGAGGACTGACACACAGACTATGACTAGGCAAAGAGGGCCTGCTGCTGTCAAGCCTGTGAATTTCACCTTAAAAGAAGACAGGAAACACAGGAACGTGGCCTGGACCCAAAAAAGAGGTCGATGGAATATGGTTTTACAATTCTCCAAAGTCAAGCTCTTCATTTTCCATGGGCGCTTCTACCCCTAAGGTCTAAAAATGCAGCTGTTAAAATAGCAAGTGGTCAAACATGTTTAGGGCAAACTGAAAACAGAATCTAAAACCTAAAGTGTTTCCACCCCTCTCAACATACATCTTTCATGTCCTCAAGTGCCTCTCACAACATTGTTGGCAGCTCACAACATTCTAGCGCATTAAAAGAAAATGGTAAATACTTCTTCGTTCTCCCTAGTAGTAATACATCTGACAGGTAAAATACATATTTGGAAACTCTGACAATCTGATTGTTGGTTTTGTGTTTTTGCTTTTGTTTTCACTTTTCACGTACTTCTGGCCATCTGTATTGGTTTCAATTCTGCTCCTGCTCTATTTCCAGTCAGTTTCACTTCTGAATTTTCTGCCTCTAAAGTTAAGAATGGGGACCCTTCAAAGTAACATTTCAAAGTAAATGCTAAATTAGAACATATCTCTCTCTTTCAAAGGCAAACTTGTCATGGAGGTGGGGGTGGGGGGAGGAGGGGCCCACAAGAAACAAACACCACCAGCAGAACAAATCTGTAAGTGACCGATGGCATTTTGTCATATAAAAATAATGACTTTAGGATGCCGATGCCCCTTTCAAGTTTCTGAAGCGTCCTCATATAGTTGTGCTTGCAACAGCTGAAGCAGCTCGCGAAGTGCCATCATTTTCTTTTATGGAGACACAACTACATATTACATTTTTCTTTGAGTCTCACAGAACGGGCTCAATAAATGTTTACTGAAGGAATAAATGCATGCACATGGCATGCTTCTGTGATGCATGATTGAATGCTCCCGATAAAATACAGCTTTCTCTCTGCATTCAGTGGTCTTCCCAGCAAAACTATTTCTTCATAAATAATGGAGAGATGCCTACATTTGATTACGTAAATAATGCATTTAAGCAAACATAAACATTAAAGGTTTCACGTTCTATGCATAGATATACATATGAGTATTCCCATGGATATATGTGTATACATCAGAAACCCCAGAAAACTACGTCACTGCCATTGAGTCAACTCCGACTCCCAGTGACGGGGTTTCCAAGACTGCAAATATTTCTAGAAGCAGACAGCTCCATCTTTCTCCTGAGAACGCTTAGGAGTTTGCAATCCAGCCCTTCTCCCACAGCTCCTTTTAGATAGATATCTTACATGTGACTAAACATCATTAGACTTTAGACCTGCTTTTATACTTCAATTCTTTCTTGTTTCCTGTTTCAATCTCATTTCTAAGTCATATGTGCCTCAAAGGAAAGACCTCTATACAAACAAAACTAAAAAAAATAAGGGTTACATATACCCAGCAGGGCTGGGTGCGGGTGCCATAGGAAACTTACAAAGTGCAAGGCATGATGGTCCTAAACACTTAGAAGCACTAACGCTTACCAGCAACTGGGGTTCCAATACCCGGGCAGTCCCTGTGTTGACCCCTTTGTGACTCTGAGCTAGCTAGGCCTTAAATCTCCCCATCTGCATGAGGAAGTGCTGTGAATATAAATCTCCCATGCTAGAAAATCCCACAGTTGACAGCAAATACTTCACTCTCAAAGGAGGGAAGCATCCGTCCCCATCACTTCAGTGTGGGCTGCACAGGCGACTTCCTGCCAACGTGGGCAGTATGGGCGAGGTGAGGGGCAGGAAGAGCAGTGGAGACACTTACCCATCTTAACTCAGCAAGCATTCACTTCAACAGAGATGAATCATGCTAAGACGAGTTGTGTGCCTACTTGATCGGAGGTGATGAAAATGACATTTTACCTCTGTGGCCTTCCGTTAAGCCACAGCTCCATCCTACGCAGGAGTAAAACCCTCGGACAAACGCAATCGATGGGCATCCTGCAAAATGCGAAGCAATACTCAAGATGGTCCGGGGCAGCATGTACGAAGGAAGCCTGAGAAACTGTCACAGCCACAGCAGCCTAGGCAACGCAGCAGCGGCATAGAACGTCGCACCTGGGGTGGGATGGAGGCACTGAAAAGGAGCACTAGGTAAAACCGAAAGAAAGCCGGATAACCTGGTGGCATGGTGGGTATGAGTTGGGCTGCTGACCACAAGATCGGGAGTTCGGAACTACCAGCCTCTCCTTGGGAGGGGGGCGGCGGATGAGGCTTTCGAATCTCATAAAGAGTGAAAGGGTTACAGGGACAAAGTGATTCCATGAGAACAGGGGGAAGGTAGGGGGAGAAGGGGGAGAAATGAGGAACCAACTACATTGATCAATGTATAACCCCCACTCCCCAGCCCAGAAACATGGGCAAAAGGGGGATGGGAGACAGTGTAAGATATAAAAATAATGATTTATAATTTACCAGGGATCCGGGGGCTGGGGGGGAGCTAGTTCCAAAGGCTCAAGCAGAAAGAAAATATTTTGAAAATGATGATGGTAACATATGTACAAACGTATTCGATACAATTGATGTATATTGTTATAAGAGCCCCCAATAAAATGATTTATTAATAATTTTAAAAAGTTACAAGGACAATTCCACCCTGTCCTACATGGTCGCTGAGTTAGAATTAACTAAAGGGCAGTGATTTTGGCTTGAGTTTTTAATGAATAGTCATTGAATATTTATGATTTCCCACTCTAAAAGTCCTGGTGGTGCAGTGATTAAGCAGTTGGTTACCCAAAGGTGGGCAGTTCAAACCCACCAGCTGATTGCTCCATGGAAGAAAAGTCGTGGCTGTCTGCCACACTGGTGACAGCAGGAATCCTCTTTATCCTTAAATGACAAGGTAACTCAAAAGAGGATTTCTAAACCAGTCGCAAGTTTACCCCTAAGGGACATTCTGGCAATATCTAGAGAAAATCCTGACTGTTCTGAAGTGGAGGGGATAGGAGCACTGCTGGTATTTAGGAGATAAATGACAAAGATTCCCAGAGCCAGCTTACAACATTCAGTACCTCCAAAATGTCTATGGCAAGGTTGAGAAAACCCTCCTTACAAGGAGGCTGAAGACCCAGCGAGTCTATGCCTTAGATGATCAACTTGATCCTATGGTTGATTTGTTTTAAAATATTGACAGGTTGCCAACAAACAGGAAGCTCTATTAAAATGACACTTTTTTTTTTGAAGTGCTACTAAAAAGAAAGTTCCTTGATTTTCCCATTCAACTAACCCTGCGTAACTATGCAAAAGCTATAAGCAAAAAAAGGGCAGCGGATTGATAAAACTATAAAAGTTTACACACATGCTATGAGTCTCAGAGTGAGAGAGAAAGAAACCAAACGGGAAAGAAGGCACCTGACACCACTGCCTGCACATAGGGTTGAAGCACAGACGAAATTCATCCTCTAGTGTGAGAAATGCAGTTACCTTGGAGAGGGCCGGCAAAACCGAGAGGGAACCAAAAGGGGGCATCTGGGACTGTGATAATTCTGTTTCTTAATCCGACAGTCATTACATGAATATGTCCTCTTTGTGACAAGTCATCAAGCTGCATACTAATAATCAATGTGCACTTTCCTACATGCACACAAAAACGTTCGGTTTCCTCAATGTTACATCTTCAGGGGACAAAAAAAACCTAAGCATTTTGACCCAGGAGGTTCAAATGACTGCCAACTGCAAAAGTAAAAGTGTTTTGCTATATGGGCTCCCATCCAAGAATCCAAGAAGGATGACACCCCCAGAAATCTGTAAATACCACACTCTGCACTGACACAGCATTCAGCCTGACACTGAAGTTACTATACATCCCTTGGCAACATTCCAGAAATTTGACAAACATTAACAAATGCAGTAAATTTATTCCGCAGTCAGCTAATTTCCCCACAGTATTACAGTATAAATTGTTTTCAGAGAACAGGCGCTATAAAATAATGCCTTCCCTTTCCAAATTGCACACTTTCCTTAAAAAAAAAAAAAAAACTAAAAACTGAACTTAAAACCCTAGACCCTCAACTCAAGACTTTTCCAGAATACTTAAAAAATACCTTTCCTAGGATCCAGCCTCCCAATCCCCCTCCCACACAGGACAATTTACATGAGTGCTCATTCCAGAGGCCAGTCTCCCCAGCCAGACTTCTGCCCTCCTCTCTCAGCACCTCCCAACACAAACCTAATGCCCACAACACCCTCAAAACCCTAAAAGAGTCCACAAAGTTCCTTCCACCAGCACTACAAAGCCAGAGCACCTCTATGCCACACTGCTGCCCGCTATGCTGTCATCCTGCTCAGCAGGCATACATATGCAAGTTGGACATTGAACGTGGAAAATCAAAGAATCATGCAGATGCAAGTGAAGTTACCATGGACTGCCAAAAGGTCAAAAGTCAAATAGATATGCCTTGGAAGAAGTTCAGCCAGAATGTTGCTTAAAAGACACACACACACACACACACACACACACACACACACACATCCAACCCATTTCTCCCTCCAATCTCTTCTCCCTCCTTCCAAATCCTTCCCTAAGCACCAACAGGTCAGGATTGTAAGGAGGAAGACAGGTGTTCCAGGGCTGTGGTTGGGGCAGAGGTTAGGCTGCACAAATCTCAAGCACAACACCCACACGTGAGGGCATGGGCTGGAGAGTCAGACCGCTGGATTCTGAAACCCAGCGCCATCGGGCACTGTCGTTCTCCAGCAGAAGCCTCCGTGCCTTCCACCACACCATAGGGGTCGTGCAAATAGCCATCTCTCTGAGCCCGTGCTAGTTGAGCACGGCATAAGTCAGGGGAGCCGGCAGCAACGGCTTCTCCTAGGTCCTCTCCTTGCAAAAAAGAAGACGAGAGAGGGGACCCGGTCCTTCGTATAAATCGCTGTAAAGCAAATATTCCTGCAAAGTCGACTCGTGGGGGTTGAGAGAGGGCAGGGGATCGGCGGCGGAGGCAAGTCTTAAGCAGGAGCGACAGGAGGGGTCAGGGGTGGGGGCTTTGGGGGCTTTTCATTTGAGGGCGTGAAAAAGCAGAAATCTCCCACAGTGTAAAGATACTTTCCTTAGCGCGGGGCGTGGGGGGGGGCGGAGGTTGGGGACGGGTGGTGGATGTCTGGGAATTTAAAAAAATTCGACACTCCCAAATGCATTTCTCTGGAGAGGCGGAGGGCAGTGTTTCATAAAAAGGCGAGAGGAAAAGTAAGTGCTGGGAACCCTAGCGTCTCACCACTGGCCTGTGGCAAAGAGGGCCAACTGGTTTCTCCCGCCGGGCGGGGAGGAAGGGCTGAGGAAGGAAGGCAGAGCTCTTCCCCATCTCCCGGGGGACGAGCAGGAGGGCTTGCCCGGTCCCAGGCCAGCGGCGCTCACCAGAAGGGTCTGCGCCGGGGAATCCCCAGCCCTCCGGGGAGAGCGGCGGACTCTGGCCAGGGGCCCCAGGGAGTTTCAGAGTCTCTTCCTGTTCTCTGCGCCAATCCCATCTCCCGTAACGGGAATTTTCCAACCTCTGCCGACGGTTGGGCCATCACTGAAGCCCCCAACTCTCCCAAAATCTCCTGTCAGGCTTCCCCAGTGCCCCCCCCACCCCCCCGGCTCTCCTCGGTCCCTCCTCGGGGGTCTCCCGTCTGCACGGGATCCGACCGGTGCCAACAGGGTCTCCTGATGAGCTCCCTCCCGAGAGCCGCGAGGCCGCGGGCTTACCTGCTGGGACGGCAGCTCCACATGAAGAGCCCGCGCGGCAGAGCCCGGAGGCAGCGCGGTGGCCGGGCCCGGGGGCAGCGGGAGCACCGGGCCCCCGACAGACGCCGAGCCGCTCATCTCGACCCAGGGGCCGCCAGGCGGCCGAGCCGGCGCTCCTTCGGCATCCGCCGCCACCACCTAACCCCGACCCGCCGAGCCTCTGCAGCCGAGGAACCCCGCCGCTCGAAAGGCAGGACCGCTCTACCCCGCCACTGGCCGCCGCCGCCGCCGCCGCTGCCTAAGGAAGAGCCATATTACCGCAGTGCAACCCCCACCGCCCCGCCGAGACCTGGCGTGCTCATTGGTTCACTTCTTCCAGGGGCGGGTCCCAACGACCTGTGTGGTACATGCTATTGGGCAGAAGGACTGTCCATCTCCGGCTGGCTTGGGCTAGGGGCGGAGGGACCCGAGGCTGGCCTGTGTGGCGTCTGTCAAACCGGGGTGAAACCTGGGCGTGGCTTGTTCTCTTCACCGTCGAATTGGCTGTTTCATTATTAGGGGGCGGGACCTCCCGGTAGAACTGTAAGCACCATTGCTCCAGGTGGCTGTCAATTCTCAATAAAGGGAAGGGGGCGGGGTCTGACTAGGCAACTAGCGAGCTGGGAATCCTGGTGTCACGTGCACGAGACAGGCGAGTCACCTGATGCGTGAGAGTGGGTCTTCTGAGCCACTTCCGCCCTCACCTAGTTGCCACGGTAACAGGCCTCCGTTGAAGGGCGGAGACCTGATTGGCGCTGGAAGGAGTTGTTCTCCTGTGTTCCTGACACACAGGGTCTATAAAGGAACGCTTTACGGTTGAGCAGAGAGTGCCCACGCAGAACACAAGGAGAGTCCCTCTCACCCCACGCCCCCTTCCCGCGCTCCACTGACTGATACGGTAAGCTGAGGTGTGCCTGGCTACTGTTTCACCCCGTGGGGTTGTTTATGTGGTCCCATGGAACTTCTGCTAATCCCTGGCAAATGCTTACTTATCAGATCTCAAGTAGGGGTGGAATGAGATAGGGGCCCCTTCGTCCAAAAAAAATCCTCTCTTCTAACACCTTGAATCAGAAATCCTTAAAGCCCACTAATCCCTGTACTAGGTTGTGTTGCTTTGTTACGCTTCTCTCTCTCCCCTCCCCTCCCCTCCCCTCCCCTCTCCTCTTCTTCTCTCGCTCTCTTTTCTCTCCCTCTCTGGCTGTTCCTCCACCCCCACCCCCACTAGCAAACAAAACCGCCTGAGGTCGAAAGCAGAAAATAGTCATCAGATGTTTTGTTGAAATGAAGGTCCAGCTCAGAAGCTACCTCTGCCATGCAGATTTCTTGGATCCTAATAACTTCTTTCCCTGTTGCTTCTATAATAAATGATCCTGGGTCATGCTGCCGGTAACCGATCCATCTACCTTCTTTTCCTCCTTGACTGCAACCACCTAGTTACCGTGTTCCTGGGCCAGTCAGAGCCCCTCCCACAGCTATGAACTTGCCATCTGTAAAAATCGTCATGAAACTGTTCTAGGGATGAAGTAAGTCAGCATGTGCATAGTGCCCAGTGTGGGACTTGATTTATCATGTGTGCACTCTGAAATTCGCGTAGTAACAGGTAAGCGTGCTATCAAGTATTAACTTTAAGCCATTTGGAGGGGGGAGGGGGAACACAACTCTTTTTATGATTTCACTTTGATGACCAAGATGTACCTGGCCGAAGTCATGGTATTTTCAGTGACCTCATATGCATGCAAAAGTTGGATAGTGAGAAAGGCCTAAAGGAAGACAGGAGAATGCATGATCAAACTGTTGTATTAATGAAAACTATGGAATCTACCGTGGAATACCAAAAGAATTAACACTTTTCTTGAATATGGCCTGTGGCGGTCATGTGTTTATGTTAATTTCATGATTGAGATGTGGGGTGGAGTCTAGCCTGTTATTCTGGAGATAGCCATTGAGTAGCCAATGAGGCCTCTGTGTGGGCATGACTTTCTCCTGAGACTTCTGGGAAATCTAGCAATATTTCCCTCGTGGAGATGAGAAGCCATCTCCCCAGTTGTTGGGAGTTAGTCTGAAGACAACAAACTACAGAGAAGACAAGATGGCAGGAGCCATCTTGAGGAGCTGGATTTGAGGAGCTGGACGAGCCGGAAGAGAAGCCCACGGCCTTACCCAGATGGGACCAGACCTCTGAAGCTGGAGAAGCCACGTGGAGACCCCTGCCACCGCTGAGTTGCCTCTACCACCACTGGATGCTGTTGATGGACCCTGAGCCCTGGAACTGAGGAGCCATGGGGAGACCCCTGCCAGCGCCGGGACTCTGCACCCACTGGCCTGTGACTTCGTGAGTTGGAAGGAGACTTTATAGACTGATATTGGGCACATGGACTAATATCGGACTTAGGACTTTGAACTGGGCTAGGATGCCTTCTCAATGTCACATTCCTTTTGTCTATAAACCATTCCCCTATATCTCTGCGTACCAATGAACTGTGTTTCTCTGGTCTACCCGGACTAACACAGGGCTTCAGGAAAAGACCCATTGCTAGAGGAGAGCACTGTAGTTGGCAAAGGATCAGTAGGAACCAGAGGCTCCTCAAGGAGCTGGATGAGCACATTAGTTACAGCAATGGCCCCTCCCACTGAGGAGCTTGGATTCTGCCTGGTACCTTTGGCTACTCCTCTCCTGTCTCTTATGAGAAAGCTTGTCCTTGGATTTAGGACTGTCCAGAATGATCACCTGTCAGGGCCAGTCACCTCTGCAAAGACCATTTGTCCAAGCCAGGTCGCATTCATGAGTTGTGGGACTTAGGACATTGACAGATATGAAGGGGTGGGGCAGAATTCAGCCTCTCCAAGCTCTGACTATCAACTTAGAGAACAAGGAATCTTCTCTTGGAGGAGATCTGGATACTAGCCAACAATAACAGATCTTCTAGGTGAAGATCTAGGAACGCGTGGGATCGGACCCAGACCCATCCCTCAAGTCCCTATGTGTAAGGTGGGTAAGTAAACAAGGTGACCCAGTTCCGATGGAAACACAGAGCTCTAGGGGCCAGAAAAGATCCTTAGGAAGGTGATGGTGGATGCTAATTCGTTCTTTTAACTTAAAAGAACTGATGGATTTTAGTTGTGTCTGCAAGAAATATTGACTATTCCATTAGACTTTCCGAAGTAAAAACAAGACTATTTCAGAAGGTCAAGCGGACTATTCCTTCGAAGCAAGGATAGTGAAACTTCAATGGGTTCGGTTATAGGAAGGATTGGGAAGATGGCCAGAACTCAGAACCAAACAGTGTTTCCGAGCTTCCTTCTGGGGGGTATAGGGTTGTCATGAGTTAGAACTGACTTGAGGGCATTTAAGAACCACAAAAACTGAGCATTGATGGGTCAACAAGAGGAAGGGGAGAAAAAGCACTTCATCAGAGATGGCAGGATTCATTCTTTCTACAAACCTTTACTGTGGTTCAATGGCGCAAGCTGACAATTCTGATAAACAACCTATCTCAAAATTCTCCACTGTGTGCCACAAACTGTAGAAGAGAGGAACCCCTAGCCCCAGGAGCCTGAGGAAGAACTGAAGCAGCTTGCTGTTGGCAAAATAGTGGAGACAAGGCATGGAAGGTGCTTAGCACAATTCCTCTGGCATAGGATAATGCCCAATAAATGGTACTTTGGTGCTAGAAGCTGGAGATCCCATCATAGAATTTTGCAGGGCCAAAATTGCAAATGCCATTTTTCAACAACATAAAGACAATGGTACACATGACCTGTAGGCAGACAGAATACACATTTATGTATTCTGACAGACAGAATCAACTTTATGACATCTGCTGATAAATTAGGCCAGGTGCTGACTGTGGAACAGACCACCAATCACTCATATGGACATTCAGGTTGAAGTTGAAAATTGAAACAAGCCCACAAGAGCCAAAACAGATTGGAGAATAACACAGGCATCTAGAATGACAGAAGTGTGGACCATTGACACTTAACGTGGCCGCCCCAAAAGATTACATGGATGAGTGTGGGGTACCAAACCCCACAATCGAATGGGTCCATGAGGAGGTGGTGTAATTGAGGGGTAAAGTTAAAGAGACATCAGACAAGATCAGGCATGCAAGGGCTCACTTCCTGGACAGCCCTGACTTCAGGAGTCAAAGCCACACTGAGAGAATATATTTCCAACCAAGGCTCAAATACATTCAAGGGACATGCAAGCCCTCCTAATTATAGGTAGCCACGTACATAACAAAATGTGCCCTAACCCTGAAGGCCCCTGAGTACATTGGAGAAGTAACCTAGCACCAGTGCCTGGGCAGGTAAGGAAGAGAGGCAGTCCTTGGAGCCTAGAGAGCAATAGCACATGTCTGCTCCTATAAATGCTGCCAATATTAAGAGAATGCGATTGGGACTCCCCTCCAATTGACCAGGTGAAGGCCCTCCTCTGCCCCAGAATCCCAGCCTGCCCGCCTTCTTAAAATATGAGAATAAGGGATGCACTCACATACACTCTCTTCTGTCACCTGCTTCCCACAGGTGAGCCACAGGGAAAGATGCTGGAAGCGGAAGATGAGACCTGGTTGAAAAGAAGCTGACTCTCCAAGCTGAAGAAGTTGGGCTTGAGCATCGGCAACAGGGCATCATTTAGGAAAATCACTCAGGCAACAGGAGGGAGGCAGCTTTAAAGGAGCAGGACTAGAAACGGAAGAATGTTCTAGAAGACATGGAGATTTTCTTTTAATGTTTTAAAAGCACTTCCCCCAAAGCCTGCACACACCCAACACACCTGAAAGGTAGGCTTATGGGCAGCATTTCTTCTGCTGCTTCACCAACTCTTTACGGCCATTTCCATGAGAGACCTAACGAATGGCTACCTCTTCTGGACTCCCACAGTGGCTGTCTGGCCTCTCCTTAGCAAAGGTGCCTGTCTGCCTAGTAATACAAGGGGCCATTTATATGTCAGGCTCCCCAACTCCGTTGCACATCCCCTTTTTTTTTTTTATTTCTCAGAATTGTCAGTATCCCCATCAGGGCCTGACACAGAGGCCAGGTTCTCAGAGCATCACTGAGGAAATGGCTGAGTGAATGAATGAAGCCATTGAACGAATGAGCAAAACGCCTGGGAAGGTCAATGTTTGGGTGGCATGGGGCCTCCATACCTCTCTGCATGGGCACAGCCCCACAGAAAGAACAAGTAAAACTGGAGGGGACTTCGATTCTTTAGTGGCATACAGGTTCATGTCGAACATGGAATGCACATATCTATAGATCTAGATATGAAAGGTCCGTGGATGTCAGAAGAGACGCCGAGACCTGCTCTTGAAGGAAGTGGAAGAAATAATGACGTAAAGTTTTTCCAGGTGGCAAGTAGCAAGCCAGCCTGTGTGACCACAAGGTGGCACAGGGATCAGTTGTCAGGCATCAAATAACTAAACATCATATCCTTGCCTGCCCGCTATCCTGACATGATCGCGGAAGACAAACATGTGCATAAGCAGATGTGGTAAAGAAAGTTGATGGTGCTGGCCCTCAAAAGATGGAGCATCTGGAGTCTTAAAGGCTTGAATGTAAACAAGCAGCCATCTAGCTCAGAAGCAACAAAGCCCACATGGAGGAAGCACACTAGCCTGTGTGACCATGAGGTGTCGAAGGGATCAGGTATCAGGCATCAAAGAACTAAAAATTATGTCATAAATGAGGGGGAGTGCAGATTGGGGACCCAAAACCCACCTGTAGGTGAAGCGACATCCCCTTCCAGATGAGGAGATGAGCCAGTCAGGGTACAGTTTTGCAACAATGAAATATGCAACTTCTAGTTTACTTATTTTTGTGGCATCACTACCCTGGTGGGAGTAGGAAACCCAGCCTTGCTCCTGGAGAACTGCTACTGGATTTGAACCGTCAGCCCTGTGGGCCGCAGCCCTGCACACAACCACTACGCCACCAAGGCTCAACCTAACTTCTAGTTCTTCAATGCTTCCTCCTCCCCTCTATCATGATTCCAAATCTGCCTAAACCAGAGGATGTACACCGGTACAGACAGGAACCGGAAACATGAGGAGTCCAGGACAGATGATCCCTTTAGGGCCAGCGGGGAGAGTAGTGATACGGGAAGGGTGGAGGGAAGATAGGGTAGAAAGGGGGAACTGATTACAAGGATCTACATATAACCTCCTCCCTGGGCTATGGACAACAGGGAAGTGGGTAAAGGAAGACATTGGACAGTGTACGATATGACAAAATAATAATTTATAAATTACCAGGGATTCATGAGGGAGGAAGGAGCAGGGAGGGGAGGGGGAAAGATGAGGAGCTAATACTAAGGGCTTAAGTAGAAAGAAAATGTTTTAAGAAGGATGATGGCAACAAATGTACAAATGTGCTTGAATGTATGGCGTGTGATGATGAGTTGTGTGAGCCCCCAATAGAATAATTAAAAATATTTTTCCAGGTGACATACAGTTATACTTAAGACTGCCCTTCCTCAGGGACAGCGGTGGCCGGTGTGCCCCTGCTTGTGGATCTGAAGCTCCAGCTCCGCACTGTCATCCGCTGCTGTGGAGTTGGTTGTGACTCACGGAGGTCCTGCGTGTAACAAGGAAGCTTGGCCAGCCCTGTAGTGTAGCCACTGTAATGTGTCTGACTCCATTGTTTCAGCGCTGGTGTCAATACTGCTCAGTAAGGATTTCCCTTGTTTTCCACTGGACCCCAGCTGGGTTTGAATCCAGCATGATGTCCTCCTGCGGTCATGTCTACAGTAAGCAGGTCAAAGCCTTGCCAGCCTTGCTTCTAAGGAGCATTTTGGTTGTGTTTCTTCTGAGACCGATTTGTTCACTCTTGGGGCAGTCAAGGCATATTGAGTCTTCTTCAGCAGCATAATTTGAATACACCAATAATTCTCTGCCTTCATTTTTCAGTCTCCAACTTTTGTGTGCATATGTGGCCAAGGAAAAGCGTTTTATAAAGCTCAGGCTGCACCTGTGTTATAAAATCATACAGCAAACATATTTGTATAGCACTCAGGGCACTGAAATCAATCAAAGTATAAGCATTGGAGGGGGGGGTGCAGGGGAATAATAGGCATTGGATGATAAATGGGCGAAGCACTATGCTAAGTTTACAATAACAAACTTGCAGCCAGTTATCTTTTTAATGATCTTACTTTTGAAACGGGCTTTTCACTATTCATCCATGGGTTTCTAAATTCCAAAATGAACAATGAAAACAAAAAGATCCAGCCTGCAACCTCTCGTGGGAATGGCACAGGACCGGGCAGCATGGACATCTGATGGTTCAGGGTGGTGACATGAGTCCGGACCAGTTCTATGACAGCTACTACCAATAACAATTGTGATAAAAATGTTAGGAAAACAAAGATGAAGTTACGTGTTTGTGGTATTACATAACCAGTCAATTTGAAAATTATGAGTGAAAGGGTGGCGTTTACGTGTCAATGAGGTCACAGCCTGAAGACCTCATTTGGACGCCTGAAGGAGATAAATAGCTCACTGGAGGCGGGACACTCTCTCCCTTCCTGTGAGGCATTACTGACGAGCCTGGTGGTGTTACACTGATGCAGCCAGTCCTGGGAGCTGGAGGAGCTGGGGACCCCTGCCAGCGCCGAGATGCCATTACCAGGGCCCTTATTGAGAGAAGTCAGAGTTTTGACTCCAGATGCAAGAGAAGGCGCTGTGAAGATGGAGCCAAGGCTGAGCCCCAGTGTCACAGTGGTTGTGCGCGGGACTGCGGCCCACTGGGTTGAAGGTTCAAAGCCAGCAGCAAGGCTGGGCCTCCTCCTCCCACCACCAGAGGGCAGTGATGCCCCCAAAAACAAAACCAAAAAAAGATGGAGGTAGATTGGCATCCACCTTGGTGTCATTCAAAAATCTCAAAATCTCACTGCCAGTGATTCAGTGCTGACGCTGAGGACCTTCGTGAGCAGAGTCCGCCAGCTCTGGAGTCAAAGAGGCTGGCAGCCTGCCTCTGGCTGCTTTTATCTCCTCCGGTGGGAGAGGCATGATTGAAGGTATTGGCTGAGTTTATGCCCCGTGTGATGTCATCTGCCTAGGCCTCGTCTGTGCACCCAGCTGGACCTCCATCCTGGGCCCAGGAGGCTTGTGTGAGAACACGCTCAGTTTGGATCTCTCCATAGTTATCTAGTGGGTGCCTGACTTCTCTGGAGCCCCCCTCTGTTGTGGCCCTATGTGGGTATTGGGAAGAAACCTCCCTCTCCCCCCTTCGCCCCTCTTCTGGCTACCTGGCCATTCTGAGTGGGTTGGAAGATCCACTCCCACCATCCACCGTCACCCGTCGACTGACCCATAACAACTCTACAGGGGCTCATGAAGCTGTGGCTCTTCACAGGAGGACATAGCCCTACCTTTCTCCTTCAGAACAACTGTGTGTGTGTGTGGGGGGGGGGGGGTGCTTGAATTGCTGACTTTACATTAGCCACAAAATACCCAATAGCAATAGTGTTTTAAAGATGCGTGTTTTACAACACAATGTAACTGCTATCATTTAACTGTATACTCCAAAATTCCTGGGTTGGCAAATGTGTGATAAATATACATGTGCATCTATAGCAAGATGAATTTTTAAAGCTGTAAACTCCACCCCTGCCTTCCTTACTGCTGGCTGCAGTCTCCCTTCCTTTTGCACCCTCTCGTGGTCATATTGGAGAACCGCAAGATCCTATGTGCCATTCAGCAGAATCCATCACTGCCCAGTGCCGCCCCACCTTCCACAAGCAAGTTCATGACATTAGAAATCTTCACACTTAGGCTGAAGCCACACCCCTGCCACCCAAAGGCAGTGAGCTTTTAGGAAAAGGAAGTTCCAGGTCCCTAACAACTAACTCAAGGCAATGCCCTCAGCATATACCTGGAGCCCCACCCCCTAGGTTGGGACTGCTACCGGTCCATTCTGGACTGTCCACCGCTGGATATACATTGTCTTGGGCAAGAAGGCTCCCCTAGGGTTTAGGACCGGGGTATAGCCACTGTTTTTAGGGGGAAAGGGCAGAGTTCCTTAGGGTTACAGCAGAGGTGTAACCGTCACCATCGTCACAGTGAATTGCTCTTGAGAATTACGGGATGTCCTGTGTTTTGCAGTGGTGTAGGTACTAGAGCCTGGAGTCCGAGGCTAAGCTTACAAGCAGTGCAGGCTAGGGCACCTGCCTCTGCCCCAAGCCTCCACCCAGAGGAGCAGCGTTTCCAATCTCACCCAAAACCCTTCCCCTTACAGAACTGACCTCAGCACACAATTCTGCAGATTCCGTTCTCAAAAACCAGCAGGAAGACTTGCTGCTCTGCCCCTCCCACATGCCTTCTCTTCTGGCAAACTTGCCGTTGCCCTCCAAGGCCTCCCCAAGAGGCACCCAGTCCCAGCTGACTGCCCCATTCCCGACATTTCTCTCTGCTGTCATCAGAGATCAACCCAAGCAACCCACTCGAGACTTCTGGCACAGAGGAGGCGTCCCTGATCTCAATTGGATGAGCGGCAGTAGTAGACAGACTCCGAGGAAAGGGGAAAGGGTCCTTTTATCTGTATTAGAGTTTGTGTAAATTCTGAGCATGAGGTTCTTAGAAGGCTACAGGTAACCCTTAGAGATGAAAATCCATTTTATTCCCAGGTAGATTAAGCCTCCAGTGTTTTCCTTGTGTTAACCAGCAATGGGAAGAGTCTTGTCCTCAGGCAGAGTACTTTAGAAAGTGAATTACCCCACCACCACCAGCCAGCCTAGGCTGTGGCAGCTTCCTCCCAGAAGGACTTGCCCGGGTGCACCCTTGATGAAAAAATGCTGTATTGAGGTCCTGTAAACCCAAGTGATGCCCTGGACCAATCTAAAGTCATCTCTCTATGATTGTGTCCTATCAGGGGCTCTTTCCTATTTCTGTAGAGGCCCCACCCCAAACTATGCTGTGTGGATGGGTCACCAATCATGTTTGTTTTTTCCTCCCCCCAGCTCCCTCCTATTTGAGCCGTTTAGGATCTGTAACCTCCTGCATGGTCTCATCGGATGGTTTCTTTGTTATGTTTAAGGCAATAAATGCTCCCCTTAAGTTATATTTTTGTTTGGGAGTATTTTGGTCTCCAGAACAGACCTTGGATGTGAAGTGTTCCAAGTATTAACTGGATGTGGCATGAGATCACTCAGGTGGGAGGGGGCCAGGCCTCCTCCTGGTGTCCCTGGGGCCAGGCACGGTGGACACTCAAGCCACCAGGGCCCTTCCAGGACCTGCAGTTGGGTCAGCTGCCCTTGAACACGAGTTGTAAGCAGCTTCAGCTTCTGAAGTGACTTCCAATGATTTCGAACATGGAGGAGGGGCTGGCATCCTTTCCTCAGAAAGGTACAAGGATGTGGGAGAGGGCTGGGATTTGGGGACCTCCTACCCAAGCTTCTTCTCAGAGGGACAGGCCCCTCTGTGAACAAAGAGGATGAAGGTCCTCACACCAACGTGAGAGGCTAAGCGCCTCCATGGTTGAGTTACTGAAGATTATGACTTCCCTTTTGCTTGGAGAGGCTGCGCCTCCATGGTTGAGTTACTGAAGATTATGACTTCCCTTTTGCTTGGAGAGGCCCCCATGGCAAAAAAAAAAAAAATCAAAAAACGGGAGTGGAGCCTTTGGGCAATACCACTGAGTCCCTTCAGCCCCCCATTTGAATGAGCTTAGAAGTAGACCCCCACCCTATCAACTTTTGAGAAGACTGCAGAGCTGGCCGACACCTTGGCGGAAAGCTTGTGCGGCCCGAGGGCAGAGGACACAGTCACACCCTACTTGGACTCCACACTCGGCAAACAGGTGTTCTTTCAGGCCGCAGGGTTGGGGACGCTTTGTTACACAGCAGCAGATAGCTCCTGCATCACAAGGCCGTGGGTTGGGGCAAGCAGCTTGGCAGGCAGGCCGGCGGGGGCCAAGGACTTCTCAGCTGTCAGTGGCAGGATGCAGGTGCAGTCCCAGTAATAACTCAGAGAGGACTCTCTTGTTCATTTATTTGGCTAGGATATACAAAAGTCGCCCATGACACAAGGAGCTCATCACAAAGAAGACAACACAGAGGGGGGCGACTTCCCTTCTTCCTCAGAAAGGCACCAAGGTGGAGGGCTGGGCTTTGCAGGCTTCCTGCCCTGCACCAGGCTGTTTCTCAAGAGCAGGCCTGCTATGAACAGGCGGGAGGGTCTTCTTCCCACCCACCCCGTCTCGAGGATGTGAGTGAAACATAACAGGCCACTGGAAATGGGTGGTTTAGGCCAAGCCCAAGCCTGTGTGTCCACGCCAGTCTTCTGAGGAAAACCTGGTCCTTGGCCTTCACCAATATGGTGCCCCTGCCACCACCATGCCCAGCCAGGCTTGCCTGGACTGCAGAAGGGCTGGAGCAGTCCGTGGACACGGGAGGCGAGAACCAGGCTGGAGCCTGCCGAGGCCCCCCGCTATTGCTGGGAGCAGTTCTGCTCATCTGCAGGGGCAAAAGGCCGACTACCGCGCTGGCCTGAGGGTTCACCGGCCCTCCCCGTACCCCCCCTCCCCCCTGCTCTTTCCCTGTGGTTTGAGAACCAGACAGGGGTAGCTGGTCAAGCCCAGAAAGGCCCGGTTGTGTCATGGCCACCACCTAGAACGGGAGCTTCAAACAGTCATTTTCCTCCTTAAAAAAAACCTAACATTGTAATGGTTTAAACAAAATTAGTATAATTTCTTTTAAATAACCCACAGACACCCATGATGCTTCCAAATTTACAGAACAAAAAGTGCTCGAGAACTTGGCAGAGACACGGTTGGCAGCTGGTTCCTCCCAGGCGCCGGGGGCGAGGTCAGTTGACCTCCAGGACCTCCGTCTCGGGGAGGCCGAAGCTGGTCTTGTGGTTGTCGAAGAGCTTTACCAGGGCCTCCATGTACATGGCGTGGTACAGGTCGATGTCCTTCTGGGCGGGGTGTTCCAGCTTGGGGATGGTGATGGGCTCACCCACTGTGGGGACCAAGGAGAGGACAGTCAGTGCCGCCTGCCACCACCAGGCCACCCTGAGTCATGCACTGTGCCGCACCATAGGACAGATGAGAAGACGGGGGGCCTAAGAAAGGACCTGCGCAGTGCCACGCAGCAGCAGGAAGGCACCCAGACAGCAGACCTCGCACGTGGATCTACGACCCTCTACTGGAGGCGGGGGGACCATAGAGGTCTGGAATCAAGAACACGGTTTGCCCTTGCCCCGCCCAGGGCCAGTCACACTAGTCCTCTGGGTGTCCATGCCCTCATCTGTCACACGGGGTTCCTTCCTCACAGGTCTCTCCTGAGAGTTCTAGGAGAGAGAACAGGGCATGCTTTGGGAAGTGCGGTATGGGGGAGAGGATTCCTGTCAGCATTCCTGTATCTGAGCAATGTTGTCTTTATTTATTATCTTTACCTCTCCATCCATCCCCAAGGCCTGTCGGGCGGGGCCAGTTCCCTCAGACCCACCCACTTCTCTCCTGTCTCCACTGCCAGTCCCTCCATCCAAGACACTGTACCCCTCAGAACCTTCCTCACTGGCTTCCAAGCTTTCATCCTTGTCTATCCAGCCCCCAGCCCCCTTTCAGCAGCAGCTCCTACTGCTGCCACTAACTTGCAAAGGCAAACCAGATCCCTCCCAGCAGGACACCTCCCAGTGGCTTTCAGTTCCTTAAGGTGAACTGCTCACAGGGCGAGCCCTGTCCCCACAGCAGCCACACTTGTGGCCCCTTCCTCGCTGCCTTGTGGAGCGCAGTCCTGGAGTGGGCGGTGTGCACAGACAGGATCAAGCGTGAGTCTGGGATCCTGTGCCCCAAAGTGTTGGTACTTTCTCTGTCCCAGGGGTACAGAGCAGGTCACCCGGTGCCGAGACGGGTAGTATCATGTGAGCTTTGGGTCCTAGGAGTGCACTGCTTGTGGCCCACACCTTCCTGATGTAACGTGAACACACACACACACCCTCCACCCCCAGCACACCAAGCCAACACAGCGGAGAGCCAAGCTCGCCAGCCTCTGGCTACAGCTCCTCATAAGCTCATGCACTTCCAACCATGCTCATTATTTGTTTGTTTTCCTGTTCTTGAAAATCTACCCAGGCTTGCTGCTGGACCTTCACTTAGGCTGCGGTTCCAGACAAACACGCTCAGCCTCCCCTCCTCGGCCAGGTCAGTCCTCCTCAGCTGCCCCACCAGCAGCCTTCGCCGCGATACTGTCTTCTCCAGCAGTCCCCGGGACTGCTAGGGTGCCTTTCCCACCGGCCATAGGGCATGGCTCACAGTAACGGAACACTAGGCCCCACTCTGCCTCTCCCCATCCATCCTACTGGCACCTACTTGTGCCCAAATCATGGTTAAGAGCCTGGACGTCAGAGCACATTGTGGCAGTCATGTGCTTATGTTAATTTTATGATTGAAATGTAGGGGTGGAGTCTGGCCTGTTAATCTGGAGATAGCCATTGAGTAGCCGATGAGGCCTCTATGTGGGCATGGCTTTCTCCTGAGACTTCTGGGAAATCTCGCGATATTTCCCTCGTGAAGACGAGAAGCTATCTTCCCCAGTTGTTGGGAGTTAGTCTTGGAGACGATGAATCACGGACAAGACAAGATGGCAGCCTCCAAGAAGCTGGAAGAGCCGGTGGAGAGACCACACAGCTTTGCCCTGATGAAGCCAGACCTCTGAAGCTGGGGCGGGCACATGGAGACCTCTGCCAGCAATGAGTTGCTTCTGCCTTCTCAGTGTCACATTCCTTTTGTATATAAACCCTTCCCTTATATCAATATGCATGTCTATGAAATTTGTTCCTCTAGCCTATCAGGACTAACACACACATAGTGGCCTGGATTTGGATACTAACTCTATCATGAACTAGCTGTGTGGGGCTGGGCAAATTAATTTCTCAACTAAGTAAACAGTGAGCGAGCAGGCTTGGAGGAGTTCCCAGGACACATTAAACATAGGTGTGCTCTGATCAGACTGAAAACAAAGGAACACCTCTTGGCCTCAGCATCCCTTCCAACTATAGGCTCCACTTCTCTGCTGTCAAAATAGCCACACTCAGCGGTTCCGTCTCACCATCTCCACCCCTCCC
>PVJH01007955.1:0-88517 GCA_004026705.1 Nesogale talazaci | reverse complement strand
TGGAAGGTTGGTATGAGATAGAACCAACTCTATGGCAGTAAGTATATTAGAGAGTGATGTGAGCTATGGGAAAATCAAAATAAACAAAGCAAAGTAAGAATTCTTCAGGGAGATTTGTAATGAAAGAATTGTCTGGGAGGCTCTCATTGAGAAAGAGTTGAGAGAGGTGATAGATTTAGTCATTTGTCTGCCAAGAGAGATTTAAGAAAGGAGAATCACTCATATCATACCCAAACTCACACTCAGACTTTCTCTCATGCAGCAGAACTCAACCTGGAGGTTGCGACCCTTTTGAGGGTCAGACCACCCTTTCACAGGGGCATCTCCCAATTCATAACAGTAAGCAAAATGACAGCTATAAAGAAGCAATGAAAACAATTTTATATTTGGGGGATCACCACAACACACGAGGAACTGTATTAAAGGGTTATGCCATGAGGAAGGTTGAGAACACTGCTCTAATGTATCGGGGATGCTGGTGGAATATCTTTTGTTTCTTGTGGAGTATGTGTCTACTCACAGGAGGGAGCACTGGAAGCGTGGGGATCTCATTTAGCTGTTAACCCTAAGATTGGCAGTTTGAACCCACCAATCACATCCAGAGAAAGATGGAACTTTCTATTCCTGTAAATATTTTGAAGTCTTAGATCTAAATGGGAAGTTCTTGTCTATCTTCCAGGGTCTATGAGTTGACAGGGGGTGGCTGTTGCTTTCTTAATAGGTCAGAATTGATGTCATGGCAATGAGTTTTTCCTAGTGCCCCCACAGGGCAAAAGACAACTGCTCCTCAGCATTTCCTAGGCTGTGAGACTTTCAAAGAGCCAACAGGCCATTGAATGGATATTGGTTATGAAACACTGACTGTCATGGTCATGTGCTTATGTTAATTTTATGATTGAGATGTATGGGTGGAGTCTAGCCTGTTAATCTGGACATAGCCATTGAGTAGCCAATGAGGCCTCCATGTGGGCATGACTTTCTCCTGAGATTACTGGGAAATCCGGAAATATTTCCCTGGTGGAGAAGAGAAGCTATCTCCCCAAGTTGTTGGGAGTGTGTATCAGAGACAACGAACTACAGAGAAGACAAGATGACAGTATCCGAGGAATTGGATGAGACGGAGAAGTCACATGGCCTTGCCCTGTGGGACCAGATGGGACCAGACCTCTGAAGTTGGAGAGGCTATCTGGAGACCAGTGCTGAGGCCACTTGAAGGCCAGTGCTGAGTTGCTTCTACTATCACTGGATGCTGTTGATGGGCCCTGAGCCCTGGAAGCGAGGAGCCCTGGGGAGACCCCTGCCAGCACTGGGACTCTGCACCCACTGGCCTGTGATTTCGTGAGTCGGAAGGAGATTTTATAGACTGATAACAGGCATATGGGTTAATATTGGACTTATAACTTTGAACAGGACTGGACTGGGATGCTTTCTCAATGTCCCATTCCTCTTGTATATAAACCTTTTCCTTATATCCATATATATGTCTATGAATTTGTTCCTCTAGTCTACCCAGACTGATACACTTGCCTTGCAGTTAGCAGCCCAATTATTAGCCCAAAGGGACAATGGAAAGGGATCCTTTCATTTTGCAGTAAAATACATCACATAATAAAAAATTTGGGAGCAGAATAAATGCTCCTTCCAAAAATCAAAGTCTCGTGCACCAATTACAATTAATTTATTCAGTATTGTCCAATAAGTTTCACACAAATAAAAGGCACACTTCATAGATTTGGGGCAGCTAAAATATAGGAATGATTGACTATAATGAGCAATAATCAAATTTCCCTAAATTTGCTTTTAAAATTTAAATGCAAATGCAGTTATACATTTATCTTCCATTATTTCACAAATGGTTTTGTGTGTTTACATTCTTGAAATTTAAGTCTATGTTTTACTTAATTGTACATCTATATTTTATTTAATTTTACATTAGAAGTACAATATGCATACATAAAATCAATCATGGCCATCAAGTCAATTTTGACCATAAGGACCCTGTAAGGCAGGTTAGAACTATCTATGTGGGTTTCAGAGACAGCAATTCTTTTGGGAAGTAGAAAACCTTGTCTTTCTACTGTGAAGAGGTCAGTATATTTGAACTGCTGAACTTGCAGTAAGCACCCCAATTCTAAGCCACTAAGGGGATCCCATACATGCAGGTATTATACAGTCACTAGATATTATATACTATTGTCATTGTGATTCTGTCCCTAATCTAAGTGTGTAAAGAGGAGGGAGGTAGTCGAAGGAGTCCTTGGTCTTTGATGGTTAAAATCTAGATCAATACCTGGCACTTTGGGTTAAGTAGCAGTTACCCACATCTCTTTGGGAGAAAGAAAGAGAAGGTGGTCTGTTTCCACTCAGGTCTACAGCCTACAGAACCCAACTTTTGTGGGGTCTGAATTATATGCTGCTCCACAATAGAACCTCAAAAAACAAACTCGCTGCCATGGTGCCAATGCTAACTGAGAGCTAACCTCTAGGACAGAGACTGGAACTCTACGGGAGTAGAAAGGCTGGTCGTTCTCCAGGGAGACACTGGTGATTTCAGACTGCTGACATTGCATTTAGCCTCCCAATTCAAAACCACTATGCCACTAAGGTTGCAACAGTGGTGATCCTGTAATTTTTAAAATGAATATTGATTGATATAAGTAAAAACATACAGGAAAACTTGTAGAAGGTAGAAACTTATGCAGTATAGTTAATGCAAATATTGTCCATAAACATGAGCTTTTTTTAAAAGATGACAAGCCTATATTATAGGTGGAAAATGCGACTGCCCCTTCAAGAACTGGTGCTCCATTATTTCCCTCCTGTTGCAAATGAGAGACAAGGTGACTGTCAAACTCACATCTGCAAGCACAGAACCACAGGGTGGAGTCCTTTGGGGGACTGATTTTGAGTGGGGTAAGTAGAGACCTCAGTGTGTGAGAAATGCCTCCCAGAAAGAATCACCATCTAACTGTTCATTGCACCATAGAATTACTCTTAGGAGGTCTTGCACTCCTGAAAGTGCATGCCACTTATGGAATCAGAAGTAAATATCCTTAAATGGCATGGAAGTGTCCATCTTATTAGATGGTGTTATTCTGTTATAAACTCTCACCACAGAATATTGTGGAGAGACCGGCAAAGGGGAGAGTGCCCCACTGTGTTTTATAGAATGGCACTAAAAAGTGGTCACTGTCTTGAAGATCCTCTTTTATGTCACTTGCAGAATTACCTAAGTGAAAAATTAAAAAGTCTGTAGGCAAAGATTCCCATGAATCTCGGTCAGCATATTAGGAGATGCTTTACAGTTGGCCCAAAGGTTGTAAACATTTTTAAAATTATTTTTGTATAAAAGCACACACCCATGTGTTGATGATTAAGTTGAAACTCCTCACTTACACCTATAAATCCACATTATTTTGAAATACAGTCTTTTCATTAAAAACTCACCTACTTACTGCCACTGAGTCAGTGCGGACTCATAGGGAGCCCCTGTTGGTTGCCCAACTAACTCGGTAGAAAGCCCAGGAGCTACGGGTGGTTTTGAAAGGTTGACCATGTGGATTGACATCTCACAGGTAACCACTACCACTCGGGCCCCTTTCAGGAATTTAGAATACATTAAAAGTAATTGATAATTCTATTTCAAACAGTGTCCGTGGAGCACCCTATCATTAAATGAAAGGACTCGACATTTGCTGATTTGGGAGTTAGTCAATGCAATGTGACCACCACCGAGTTAGATTGTTTACTTTTTATTTAAGCATTATCTACAACCACCCTGAGTGGATCCCCTTTTCTGGCTATATCCTAGATTGTGTATTACATTTAAAATTGAGCTTGATTTTCATGTTTCACAAACTTCTACATATTCCAATGTATTCCAGCAACGTGCTATAGTTTATCAGTCAATGTACACAAATAATGTTGCTAAACGACCCTGTTTTCCCCAGCAGTTGCCCAAAAACCCAAAGCAGATTCATTGCTACTGAGTCCTTTCTGACCCCCATAAACCCTGTCGAAAAGAGTAGAAGCACCTGTAACATTTCCAAAGATGTCATCTTTGCAAAAGCACCCTGGCGCTACATCTTTCTGTGGAGGAGGGGCTGTTGGGTTCTAACCAAGGACGTTAGTGTTTTCCATCACAGGTTTTAGCCACTTGGTTACCAGGACTCCTATGTATGCTATGTCGACATACCTTAAAAGAATGTTTGTATTTTTGTAAATAATTTCCTTGAATATTTCTACTTTCTAACTACTTTCTTCTGTAAGTCTCTTGGCAAAATGTATATTCAGTTATTTATTTAATTTCCATGATTCTCATTTAATTCACTTAGCAACTGCATTCCTTTTGGTAGACTCTTTTCTCAACATAAGATTAATTGATAGCATGTGATCATGTTGTCTCCAGAAGTCAAGTGGCTTCTAAATGGCGAGGCTTCTTGAACACTGGAGTTAGTGTCTGAGTGATTGTCTAAGCTCAGGCTTGACACGCCTGCCAGCTGAATTCAGAGAGGCCCTGGAGCCCATGTCGGCAATAAGGAATTCAAGACATTGTGCATGTTCACAATAGCTCATCTGTTTGGGCTGAAACTCAGTCAAACAATGGTTAACTCAATTAAACTCTTTGTTTGACTTCTTAATTCCCTCCATACCCCACTGCATTAACTAGCTATTTGAAGTATATTGGGAGAATTCATTGTTTAAGCTGACTAAACCCATTAAAGAGTAGGCCATTGGTTTATTTGAATAGACAGCTTTCCCTTAAATGGCTTTTATAAATCAGAAGAAAATCCTGCTAAAACTCTATATTTAATGAAGGTTTATTTTAACAAAACTGAAGTTCTGGTAACTACATCCTGCATTTAATGACACACTTAGGACTAGCCATTTAAATCCCTGCCCATCCCCCCCAACACACACACACACACACACACACACACACTATTTTATTTTGAATTGTGAAAACTTATAGGAAAAATCAGTATTCCATTCAACAATTCCTACATAACTTGCTTGTATGACAAAGGCTCACAGTTTGCTGTGTCCTGCCAGTTTCTCTTCAACCTGTAGGTCAATCTTTTTAATGATTTGAGTTTTGTCCTATGTTTGTACACACACACACACACACACACACACACACTGTCCACCTTATCAAAAGGATGACTTTAGGATAGAAACCACGTACTTGGGGAAAGGGAAGCAGGTAGCTGAAGGTACTGCCAAGAGAAAAAATGGTCTGGTGTTCTGAAAATGTGAGAAAGTCCATCGGATTAAACACTAATTAAGTCCACTAAAATCATTCAGAATTTTCTTTCAGTGTGAGAAAGGAAAATGGTATCACTTAAGTACTTCTTAAAAATGTAACATTTTAATATTGCTTACAAAATTTGGCTTAATAAAAATGTCACATATACACCAATAGATTATTTTTAATGTGTTAGCTCAGAACAGAGATAGTCATTCCTTGCAAGCAGTCATAGTCATTATGAATTACAAATTTTGACTTGGAGCAGCGAAGGCATAAAATTTATGCTTTATTGGTAGGCCAGTGATATAATTATCAGTAGTGTCATATTCATACTTTTCTCATTTTAGTCTTTTATCTATTTCACTACTTGAGCCCATAAATGAAAGTTATCTTTCTCTAAAATGTAAAATGACTCTTGGATAATCCTTGGATTTCCATGCTGTTTGATAATTCAGTTCACTTGTCTCTGGGTAGTAAGGTGATATTGAAAATGGGCATGAAATTATATTTAACAGACAATAAACCAAGAAGCGAACAATTCAAACCAATTTGGTTATAAGACATGACTATATCGAAAATGACCAGACAATTAGCATTAAAAATTTAACTCACAGTAAGAAATTATAAATGAACAGATCCCACCCCCAAACTTCACAGTAGTATAGTAAAAAATGAGATTGTGGGAAAACAGAAGATATATTAGGGCTGATAAAAGTAAAAGCAAGTCAGATAGACAAATTAGCCAAGAAATGCATAAAAATATACATAGTGGGAAAAGGATGATCCTCTAGAAAACCGAAAGTCTCGAGAAGGAGCCTGGATCTATGGGCACCATGACACTGACCGGACCTCACTTTTGCTAGAAAGTTAGCAGATGCAGATTTTTAGCTATAGTCAACCTCATTTTCTAAGACTTAGTGCAAATGACTGACCTGTTCAGATAACAATAAATTGGAAGGGCTGCATCTGCTCAGATGTGCATTGGAAGAAGGTCCTACTGATGTACTTTCAAAATGCTCCCATTGAAAATCCTTTGTGCCACTGTGACCCAGAGCGGGCCACCGTGATTCTGAATGAACTGGGCTGCAACTGTTTCTTTCCTTTCTTGACACAAATAACAAAGGAACTCTGATGACATGAGATTGGACCCCACTCAGGCCATCTGTTAGAGAAAGTCTCTCCAGAAAGATCCCAGGCAGGAAAAGGTCAGGAAGCAGCACTGCTGTGTTGGATGGGGTGGCTATGAATCGGAAATCAACTCAAGGGCACTCCCCAGTGCTGAGGATAGTGCTTTTGGAACGCAGTTCCAGCTATCCTTTTAGGGGGACTAGCAATTTCTCTTCTATGCTCACACAAAACCCTGGTTTAGCTCTATCCTTTCTCTGCCAGCCCTAAGAGCCAGGGGGAATATTGTCTTTCCTGCAGGTATGACCTGTCCATCCATGAAGAGAGCAGTGAGTCACTTTCTCAAGCAGGCCATAGTCCTCAAACTATTGCCTGCGGGCCACATGGTCCACCTAGGACATTTGTCTGGTCTGCTGGGTGTTTTTGCCACTGCTGCTGTCCAGCTTAGCAGCCGACCCATTCTGGTCCCATAGTCAATTTGTTCACAGTTATATTTTTGTTGTTATTGTTGATTGGTTGGCTGGTTGGTTTTTTAACAATAGTCTGGCCCTCCAATGGTCTAAGGGACAGTGAACTGACCCACTGTTTAAAAAATTTGAGGATGCTTGTCTAAAGAATGCATGAATGACTTGCTGAATGAAGGGGTGAAGCAGAAGACTTAGAAATCTACTTAAAGTGGATCAGCAAATCTTGTAAGACTTGAAGATAGTATGCATCTCTATTCTCTGAGACACTTTGGCAGGGTAGTAAGTGGAACCATGGATTAATTTTCACTGGCTGTTGAACTATGAGAGGACAATTTGAAAGTCCCTTGGATTTCCTACTGTTATTATCCATGACAGTAAAAATTCCCAGTGTCTTGTCAGTTTGTGGAAATGGTTTCTTCAATGATTGTACTCTAAAACTTTACAGGCTCAGGAACCTGAGGCGGTTCTCCTCTATTTGTAGTGTGCCCATCTGAGTCAGAATCAACCCAGTGGGGTTGGCCTTTGGGTAACCACACATTTTATTCTGCGATGTGACTTCTTATATTCTCCATACTCACATAAGGGAGAGTCTCACCCCAAGGCCCAGGGTTCAAACCCACTAGCTATTCATTAGGAGCAAAAAAGTTACTGTCCATGCCATTAAAGTGTCACATCCTTGAAAACCCTGTGGAATGGTACTACTCTGCCCTAAAGAGTTGTTATCAACTGCAATTAACTCAAGGGCAGTGGGAAAGTTTATATTAATTATACAGTTATGTCTCTGTGTGGACGTGCATACATGCATGCTGGAGAAAGGGAAAAATAACATCGGGCCTACACAAAACAGAAAACACTTTCCTGCCATTTTTATTGAGATGGTTATTTTTCTGTCCCTCCATTGAACTTCTGCAAAACATGATCATCCATGTTGTCAAATATATGGAAAAAGGAGTGACAATGACTTAGACCAAAGGACAGAGCGACACGGAGTTGAGACTAGGTGTGCTGTCCTTGATCTTGGGTGACATGGAGGAATGCAGTGGACTTAGAGAGCTTCTTGTATGATGAAGAATCTGCTGGTGGTCCTGAAGCTGCAGCCACTGTGTCCTGAATTTGCATCATGGCTCAGGATAGAAGATAGACTTGTTAGGAAGGATGGCCTCACAAATGTGTTCATGGCCATGGACATGGCCATGACTGGGGCTGCATAAGGGGATACATATGACAGGGAACCACAGGCATCTTGACATTTGGTTTTGTCCCCTTCTAGACCTGCCCAAGGAGGCCAGGCCATCAAAGAATGGGACCAAAGTGAACTCTTTGTAGGACACTCACCTAATGGAAATTTGCAATGGTGAGAAATTAAAATTAATCCCATAAAATAAATGGCAAGTCTCAAATTCACATATTAAGGAAAAGCCTGGATTCTTACTCTCTAGCCTACTTCCTCTCTAAAGGTGTGCTTAGTGGCATTAATTGTATATACTTTTATTAATTGCACATATTCACATACATGTTTAAGAGTATATATGTTCACCACACACACAAACACACACACACGACACTTTCTATTTACTGTATATCTGCTGGGCATTTTCCCCCCTGTGGCCTTTTTGGCTACATAGGTTATGAGTTTGCTTCAGGGCAGGAATTTGAAAAGTGATAGTGAATTGCACTTATCTCCTTAGTTCTATTGCTTTGTCATTGTTGTTGTTGCATTCACCAGACCCCCACATTCAGATGTAGCAACATAATTGTGGCAGCTTCATGTCTATAATCACTGAAAGAGAATGAGTAGGAATTAGCCCTTGGTTGGAGTGTTGAGAGGGAGGGAGGGAGAGTGGAAGGCAGAGAGTTTCAAAACAAATGAGCCATTTTTTTTTTAATCTCAGATTTACTTACAGGGCTTGGAACTCAACTGGTTTTCTTTAGATTGGATAAATGCTTGTATCTGTGTATGAATCACAATGACTGCATTTCACATATGTTATATTCAGGGGCGAGCAGTTGATTTATGGGACCTATTGACCAAAGAGCCAGGACCACTGGTGAAAATGTCCATCCATTCAGACCCTAGTGTCAAGAGGTGGAAATTTTGGTCTTAAAAGTTATTTTCACATATATGACATGACAGTCTTCACCTCCTATGCTTGTGACAAATGTGGAAATAGCAAGAGAACAGAATACCACAAGTGGGTTGGCAGTCTGCTCACAATGGTAGACCTTTGTTTCTTTGCCTAGACTGTTTGAACTGGTGTTTTTTGTTTATTTACTCTTTTCCAAGAGGTAAGCCTCTCCACTCTGCATCTAAAAAGAATGGAGTAGGGGAGAATCCCATTTTTAGGGACAAGAAATCAACAATGACCATACATTTTCTTTTCAGGACCTCTTCTCAAGAAAGCCAGCAGTGAGGTAAAGTGTTACAGAAGGAACCCCTTTTCTCTCCTCATGATTTCTGGTTTAGAGTGGGGTCGCGGTGACTGACGAGGAGCAGGGCAGATGTTTAGCAGCATACAAGCTCATTCTGTCGAACTGAGCTTTCAAAAAGTACAGGTGAAAATCACATGCTCCATCAAAGCTGCTGCAGTCAGTCTCTGACACTTGAGCGCCACTAACAGCAACCGTACCATCAAGCATGGTTGTTCCTTCAGTCCCACTGTGGCCACAGAGTGATCAGAGGGTATGGTTCAATAGTGGCATGACAAATCACAAGGCTGCAATTCTAACCCAGGAGCAAAAGGCTCTACACAAGTACATCATGGGGTTGTGAAGGGTATCCAGACCTGGTAGGGCAAGCCATACTGGAACAATACCTCCTGTCGCAAAACGAACACACATCCCATTCAGGGACCCACGCCCATGGACTATGGGATTCATAGTCCTTCAGTTTAACCCCCCTTTTTCGGCACTATGGGGCCTCCCACCATAGTAGATGAGAGAATGGCAGAGTGAGGAAATGCATGCTGGCCAAGATCATCCAGACATAGATGACTGGATGGAGGTTTCAGAATGCCTTCTCCATGACTCTAACATTGCAAGTCAGAAAGCATATCTGTCTTGTGCTGCTTCATGGTCCTGCAATTTGCAAGGCATTCTAATACTGCCATCAGAGTACTGCAGGAACACCAGGTGATACAGATAGTATTATCACTCGGCTGTAATAAATACGTACCTGCAATAACAATAATCACCTACATAATAAAACCCAGAGCCTTAGGTAGAAAGCTAGTTCAGTGTTCTTCCTATCAAATAAAATTAGCAAATCTCCCTATTGGGAGAATACAGATATAATGCTATTAGCTGGATCTCACGGACAGTGACTCTCTCAACAGACTGAAACACTGCCTGGTCCAGCACCTCGCTCAGAGCTGTCGGGTATCTTCGAGCCCATCGCTGCAGCCACTGTGTCAGTCGATCTCATCAGGATTCCTTTTCTTTGGGCCTGCACTTCTACTTTCCCAGGCAGGATATATACTCCCAGACACAAGGTTCCTTTCCTGGTGGTGTCATGGGTTCTGTGTCGGGCTGCCAACCCAAGGTCCGAAATTTGAAAGCACCAGCTGTTTTCAGGGAGAATATTGAAATTTTTGACTTTGGTGAAGCTTTGTATTCTTGGAAACGCACAGGGGGACGTTTGAGTTGAGTGCTGTGAAGGTACAGGTATATCTTAAACTATATGAGATGTAGCTATATAGTTGTATGAGGGACCTGTAGAATTCTGTGGGGAAAAATGGAATTGAACTTCAATAGAAATTTTCCATGAACTTTTTGAAGTAGCCGTGAATATCCCAGAGCACAACTCAGATGAGGATTTATGACTTTCTGTATATATCTTTGTTCTTGTAAGTTACTAGAAAAATACTGTCCGAAGAAGAAGCATGGGGGTGGTGGTGTTATTATTTAGGGAAATAAAGGTGGCTTGCATGCGCTTTGAGCTTTGGACATGTTTTATCTGTCAGTGGTTAAGGGAGGCAGTGAGTTATGATGCAAAGTGCTCTGAGGCCAAGGCCCCAGGATGGAGAGGAATTCCAGGCCAACTTTTGGTACTAGCAAGTTGAAATATCTTGGGGATTACTATACTTCTGGGGAAGGTCTTATTTTCATCTCTTGTAAGATGAGATTGAATGATATGATTTCCAACAGGTTTGTTAACTCAGGATGCTATGATCTTTGATTCCAAGAATGTTTTCAGTTTTGTTATAAGTTTATCATCCTCTAGGGAGTAATGCAAAGATCTCTACCATGAAAGAGGGGAGGCAGGGTATGCTGACTTGGCCCTCAACATTCCAATGGACAGCAAGAATGTTAACCTGCCTACTCTGCTCCTCCTGGATTTCCTGACTAGTCATTCAGGAGAAAGAGATGGTTCTAAGGAAACAGAGAGGTCAAAGAGAGAAAATAGAGGAGGATGAAAAAGGTTTCTCTTGATTTTATCATTCTTAGCTCAGGAGGCTTAGTAAGATCTTAAACTTGAAGAAATAGGCAATAGCAATGTCTTGAGGGTGAACAAGACATCTTGTGCTTCTGAACAGAGAGTGCTGCTCCCCTTCTGACTTGTTTAGATGCCTTGTCCTCTGGGTACAAATGCTGACCGGTGCTGCCTCTCCTCGAAAGGCTAACAAGTGAGGCTGACCCAATTGTTCCTCATTGTTCTTTTTCTGAATGTTTCAAGTAGCTTCCTTTGGGACCCTTCAAAATGCTCTTTCTCCATCCTTCCCATCCCTCATGGGATCAGGGATTTCCGGTGCGGCGTTTGGACACGGTCTTTTCCAAGGAAAGGACTGCCCTCCTGCAGCTCTAACCTATTGCAATATGCATCATGGTGATATGAGTTCTTTTCTGTTGAGATGTCCTATTGAATTTCTTCTTAGTGACGTGGTGGATATAATTCTATGGCTTCCACTTCAGGAAACTCAGCAGCTAGTGTAGAATGCTTGTTATGAAAAGAGTCATTGAATCTTAGAATGTTCTGATTTCTGGTATAAAACAACCTACATGGTTTACTAGAAGGTTCCCTGAGCTCCAGTGTTCTTTCAACAGCCTTGATTAACCAGCTCGCTAATTGCCCAGGATTAAAAGCCATCTGATTTTTCATTTACTCACATATGGTTTGAAAGCACATAGACAGAAAAATATGAGCTCAGTGCTGCTACCTCTTTAATCTTTGGGGTAATCCCATCGATTACCATTTACTGTGTGGGGAGACATTGTCAGACACTAATGAAGGGTTCAACAGATACAGAGGGTGAAGACACAGTCACCATCTGCATAGGATGCGCCAGGATTTAGAGTTTGGAAAGCAGGAGAGGGCACAGGAGCATAAAATGGTAAAGGCACTGGGGTTGTATTAGGAAACAGAAAACATACCTCACAATGACAAAAGGAGAAATAATTTTCACTTGGGGACTAGAGACTGTTTTATGAAAGAAAGAAAAAGCATTTCACCAGATGCTTTCAGGGTATCTGTGGTTTTGATCTAGTAGAAGAGGAAACCATATCAGCCAAATCATTGGTGTTAGAAACTGCCTGGGTGAAGGAATATTAATAGATATCAGTGTGAGTACAAGAGATACTGGGGCCGTGGGGGTTTATGTATTTAGCCAATTAGCCACATGACTTACACTGCAATTTCCCAAGCCACTTCAAAGGCAAGTAAAGAGGGCTTCTCTTTCCATCAAGATTTTATAGGCTTAGAAACTGGGGGTGGTTCTACAGTATCCATAGGTTTGCTATGAGTCTGAATTTGCACAATGGCTGTTCGCTTTATTTTATTCTTTTAATGATGGTAGGAAAAATTGTTGAAAAACAGAGATGCCACATGGAAGCATAAGGTGTGTCTAACTTAAGCCTTACTATGTTCATTTGCCTCATATGCATGTGAAAGATGTGAATGTTGGTCATGGAATAAGGAAAACTGAAAAAGAGTCAATACATTTGAATTTTGCTGAAGAACAGTGATTGCATTTTAGATGCCAAAAGAACAAACAAATTTGTCTTACAAATGCAGCCAAAATGCTACTTCGAAACAAGGATGGGGAGATATTGTCTCAAGAGTGACCAGTCTCCAGAAGAGTACATCATGCTTGGCGAAGTAGAGGAGCAGCAAAGTGAGAAAAAGGCCTTGTATAAGATGGAGCAACACAGTGGCTAAAACATGAACATTGTGAAAATGGCACAAGGCCTGTCAGTGTTGACTTATTTTGTAGATAGAGTCACTAAAAGTCAGAACCAACTGGGCAACAAGGCTGAGGTTAGGGGTTAGCTCACCAAAGGAGTTGAAGGGTAGGTCAGACCTTGGATTGTCTTGAATATCAAGCTTACAGATGTTGACATATCCCTTGAAACAAAAAGGAGGTTCTGCATGTTTCAGGGGAAAGGAACTTGGTCCCTAAGACAAGGTCTGGTAGAGAGATAAAGGAACACATGAGAAGGAGAGAAAGTAGATGGAAACTTTCAATCATGGAGGGAGTTCATGAGTGATGCAAACTCTTAACTAAAAGCTGGGTTCAAATCCACCAAGACATGTCTCACAAGAAAGACTCAATACCTGCTTCATTCAGAAAGGTCAAAGCCCCAAAGATCTCATGAAGCACAGCTCAACTCTACAGACATGGGGTCATGACGAGTTGAAATCTGCTCAACAGCAACTTTCCTCCCCATCATGAAAAGATGCGATGAGGTACACTGAATGCAGGCGCTGCTTGTGAGACTTGGGGGGGCGGGGGGCATAGAAGAGAGAGGAAATGGTATTTGCCCTTGGGGCGTAGACAGCAGGACAGAGAAACTATGAAGAGAATGTGAAATTTCCTACTGGGGTGTAGAGGATGAGGAGGAAGAAGCCAAGACAGCGGTCTTGAAGGTAGCTCCATGGAGTGATATCAGTGATCTAGAGAGAGAGAGAGGTTTTCCACTGCAGGACTGGGCATTTCAGGAGAAGATAAAGTGTTTGTTTTGAAACACGTTGAGTATGTTGATTACAAAAAAAACCAAAATTTTTGTTTCCATAAAGTCTGTATCAATGTTCAAAGAAAATCTGTCCAGAGTAAATACTAACTTATCCATAAGGAAGCCTGTCATTGTGTGGATTGTGCCTTGGGCTGACTACCTCATGGTCAACAGCTCAAACCCACTAGCCTCTCTGTAGGAGAAAGAGGAGGATGTCTGCCCCTGTGAAGATGTACACTCTTGGAAATGCTCATTGCCATGAGTTTCAAATGGATGGTGGTAGTGAGTTTATGAACCCTTATTAGCTATCTTTTTGACACATTATTATTTTGATCTAAAAGGTCACAAAAACACAAATGCATTTTAAAAGTCCTGCTACATTTTGGAGAGTTTGAGTAGTGAAAAGGGCTGAATGATTGGTCGCTAACCAAATGTAGGCCATTTGAACCTCCAGCAGATCTGCTAAGAAAGATGGTCTCTGCTGGCTTTTGTAAGGAGATGTGGCCTTGGAAACCCTATGGTGTCATGGGAATTTGGAATCCACTCTACGACCAAGAAGTTTTACCATCTTTTTTAAGGCTATTGAACCATAAAGGCTTCTATGTAGTAGGCAGCATCATTCAAACTCTCAGCCATCTGTTAAATTCTGACTTGTAGATACCCTATAGCAGCAGTTCTAAACCTGTGGGTCGTGACCCCTTTGGGGGGGGTCAAATGACTCTTTCACAGGGTTCACCTGATTCATAACAGTAGCAAAATTACAGTTAACAAGTAGCATTGAAAATAATTTTATGGTTGGGGGGGGGGGCGGAGTCACCACAGCACGAGGAACTGTATTAAAGTGTTGTGGCATTAGGAAGGTTGAGAACCACTGTCCTCTAGGATATCATTGTCCCCACACATTTCTAAGACTATAACTTTATGGGATTGGAAAGTCTCGCCTTGCTCCAGAGGAGCACCTGGTGACTTAGAACTGATGACATTGGGTTAGTGCCCAATGCAAGACCCTTATGCCACTGGAGATCCCAAGTAGATTTAATAGCAGATCCAAAATAAGTTAGCTAAGGAGTGCTGTGATAGGTAAGCTGTCCTGCGAATGTGGCCAAAAAAGATAAGTAGGTCTGTTGTGACAACATGGCCATTGAACACAGGAGCTCAATTGAAGGGCAAAGATAGTAAAGGTTTGGCAAGCCCTGCCCTTGCCCTCTTGCTGTTGGATCTTTGGACCAGCCAGCTGCCTTGTTTGTCCTGTGCCTTGATCTCCAGGAGACATTACCTATGGAACACCTAATACTGTGAGTTGAGATTCCTTCAAGCCCTGCTTCACCACATTCCTGGAGTATACATCTCTTGAGCTGGGGACTGTTGGACTCTGTCATCTGGTTGACTGTTGGTGATCTGCTTTGCTGTTTCCTGCTGGATAGGCTGAATTGCTCTACAGAGGACTACTCGGTGGCCATCAAGACTCCAAGGACTGCTAGTCTATTAGCTGTCTCATGCAAGTAAGTTGCATCCAGCCATTTATACTGCTTTATAGATTAGTTAACTGACAATTTCTTATCTTATATATGCTTCTATTTATATAACTATATAAAGAGAATTACTAGTGTCCTGGTTTTGTTTCTCTAGAGAGCCCTTTCTAAGACAAGTGCTATCATTTAAAAAATGTACACCTTGCCTGGCAATAAAACACAAATTGTGGCTCTAGCCGACACCATGCATGACTACTATGATATCAGGTTGGGAAGAAATGCAACACTCCTGCCATGGAGTCACTCACAGGCAAGCATATCCCCCAGCGTGGTCTTAAGAAGTCAATAGTTCATCTATATTTTGAAGAACGATCTTTCCTAAGACTTTTCACTAGCCACTCAAAATTTCCTATTTTCATGCTGTTTATGAAAGAATGGCCACCGTCTTCAATGAGATGGCCTAATTCTCTTGTGACATTATTGTGTGTCCTGGCTTCTATCCCAGGCGTGATCTCTCATCTCCCCAGTGCTCACCCCTTGTAACTCACCTGGTCTTGTTGGGGTCCTGGTACTGTTGGACAGGAGGATGCTACAATGAGGAATGGGCTTTGAAATCAGGCAGATGTCCTGTGGCCCTAGAGGAACAGAATTAGAGATCAATGGCATCTTTTTAAAGAGGAGATAACAGCTTCTATGTAAACGGGAATCACAAATTAGTTGATCCATCTAAATGGGGAAGTAGGGTGTTCATAAGCTAGAGAGGTTAGTCTGAAATGGAAGCACAGTGTCAATAATGAACCATGTGTGTAGACATGCATGCATCTGTTTTAGCCTGATGCTTTGACATTTGTCAAATCACATAGTAAATGAGGCTCATTTTGATTTCATACCCAAAAGTAGCAGTCTGATTGTGGAGTGGCTTCTCATGCCGTGTGCCTGCAGATTGAGTGCCTAGTTGTTTCTCCAATTAGACTGCTCATCATCAAGTCTAAACTGGTGTGCAGCATTCTTTTGGAGCTTGGATAATTTAAGATGCCTCCTGTTTTTGGTAGGTTGATAAATCCACTAAATCTCATAGACTTAAATTTAAGCGTTGATCCATGGTGATTTTGAGAGAGCCAGACTAAGAAATGTTATGGGAGACTCCTTGACACCTCCTTGATTACACCTATCCTGAATTCAATTACTTAATAGCCATTATTATCTGCAGAGAAAAAGTCAGAAGTGTGATGACATGGAAAGCATATGTGACCCAAGTCTACAGCCAAGGTGAGCAGAGTTTATTCAGAAGTCAGCCCTAGAGCCTGGGTTTGAAGGCAATGGGGCATTGACCAACTGTGACAAAGGACAACAACTGCACTCTGAGATTGTTTTTGGAAGGTCAGAGTTCACTGCTACTCTATTTATAACTTAGATTGTCATCATGGACTAGGCCTAAAAGTTCAGATAGGAGATTTTCATTACCATCTTTCTTGGGGAACTAGTATATACTATTACCATGAAATCCCTCTCCTGATAGGTATTTAGGAAAAGGAAAACCAAAAGTTGTTACTACAAAAATCATAAAAGCCTTGATTATGCAAAATAATTTTGGGGACATTATTGTGCTCTAATGTCTTGTCTTTTCCTATGGTGCTGAATGCTATACCAGTAGTATTCCAAATAACATAATAGTTACCAGAAGTGAACAGGTTTCAGTGGAGTTTCCACATTAATAACACGTTGTATTGAAGGAATAGGGTATCTGCTTCTCAGAAGTCAGTGATTGAAAACCTCACAAGTAGCAGAGGAAAGCTGTCAGAGAGAGAGTGGCAGAAGATGAGACTCTTATGTTGGAAGGCCCTCAAATAGCCACTAGGTAGAAACACCACATCAAAGGGGAGTACAGCATAATGACATGGAGGGTAAAGCTTTCAGGATGGTCACTTATTGAGGGGGCATGGATCAAAATAATAATAAACAGCTGTGGGGCTGAGCCCCGGTGGCATAGTGGTTGTGCACGGGACTGCAGCCCACTGGGTTGGAGGGTCAAATCCACAGCAATGCTGGGCCTCCTACTCCCACCACCAGAGGGCAATGATGCCCCAAAACCAAACCAAAACAAAACAATAAACAGCTGTAAATAGCATTATTAATCAGAAGGTAGAACAGATTCAGTATGATTCTAGGAAAATTAAAGATCATCTAAAACAAAATGAAACACATAAAGATTGATATCCTAAACATTGGTGAGATGTAATGTGCTAGAAATGGCCATTTGGAATTGGACGTTCAGGTGGTTTAACATCCCAGAAATGATAAATTGAAGAGGGATGGAGCAGGATTCATCTTCAAAACCAACATGTCCAAATCTATCTTGAAGTGCAATGATGTATGTAGTAGGATAATATTTATACACCACAGAGGATGTTCAGTTATTATTCAAATTTACCCGCAAACCACTACATCCAATGTTGAAGTCCAAGATTTCTGCTTAGTCTGAAATTGATCAGAAATGAAAACAAGATGCACTGATAATGATTGGTGATTGCAAGATGAAAGCTGGAAACAAAGAAGTAACATCAGTTCGAAAATATGACTTTGGATGATGCAAATGAAGCTGGAAATGGCATGATCAAATTTTGCAAGGCCAGTGAATTCATTATTGCAAATACCTTCTTTCAGCAACATCGCCAGTGACTCGACAAATGGGATTCCACAGACCAACTACACAGGAACCACATTGATTTCCTCTGTAGGAAAGGGAAAGGGTATGGTTCCATATCAGTAGCCAAAATCTAGACTAGAGGCTGACCTGGAGCAAACCGACAATTGCTCACATGTAAATTTAAGCACATTAAAACACAACCAAGAGAACCAAAATATGGCCGTATCCTAGAGGCATTCGAGAACATCTCAAGAACAGGTTTGATGTATCACATCCGAATGACAGAACAGCTGATGAGCTGTGAGATGACATGAAGAACATTGCATGTGAAAAAAGCAAAACAATGCTTAAAAGAAAAGAAAGCAAGGAGAGGTCGAGGTGAAAGTCAAAAAAGACTCTGAAACGTGCTCTTAATCCTAGAGTAGCGTAAGCAAGTAGATGAAATGATGAAGCAAAAGATACAAATTTTCAAAGAGAAATTCAAAAGACAGAATTATAATGCAAATGTGCAAAAAACCTGAAGGTAGAAAACCCAAAAAGGAAGAACATACTCAATGTACTTCAAACTAAAAGAAGAAAATTTTCAAACTTTGGGCTGCGATATTGAACAATTCTATGGGTAAAATGGTCCGTGATGATACGGGAAGAATCAAAAGATGATTGAAAAAATGCACCAATTCACTGTACCAAAATTCACTGGTTGATACTCTACCCTCTCAAGAGACACTGTCTGATCAAGAACCAGTGTTCCTGAAGGTCCACTGAAGGCATTAGCAAACACAAGCCTCAAGGAATTAACAGAATATCAATTGACATGGGTCAACCATCTGAGGAAGCACCTATTTTTAATTCCAAGAAAACTGAAAGGCAGATAAGCAACTAATAGAAAAAAAAAAACCTAGAATATATGCTCATTCTAAATGAAGGTGACATGATCAAGTATAAAGATTATTAATAATATTAATCTCCCATGCAATCGCAGTTTGTTGAAGATCATTCCACAATAGTTATAGCAGTCCATTGGCAGGGAACTGCCAGAAGTCAATCTGGATTCAGAAGAGGAGACATGAGAAATATCACTACTGTTTTCAGATGGATATTAGTGAAAGCATAGAATACCAAAAAGATGTTTATTTGTGTTTTATTGGTTATACAAAGGCATTCAACTGTATTCAAATGATAGTTAGCAATAAGTAAAATGGGGATTCAAGAACAAATCATTGTGCTCCTGTAGAAATTTCACATCCAAGAGGCAGTTGCTCCAACACAAAGACATACTGCTTGAGTTACAATGATGAAAGGTATACATCAGGATGGCACTTTCTCACCATACTTACTTGGTCAACTGAGAAAACCCTTCGAGAAATTAGCCTGCATGAGGAAGAACAAAGCATCAGAATTGGAGAAAGACACAATCTAGTATGCTGAAAGCTGGGAGGACTCGAGGCCCTTGGTAGGGAAATTGATAGGTTACTGCACATAATGACCAGCCAGCAGACAGGGTCATTGGGTCACAGCAACACTGCCCGCCAGCAACTCCTCCAGGTCTCTCTCTGGTGCTCTGTCTCTCAGCCACATGGTCCATTGACATTTGCCCCCAGAAGCCAGCCAACCAGCACCCCTGTCATACTGTCTCTCCATGTAAGAGCCTCATGCCAAATGAAGAGAAGGTCTCATTGCTGCTCTCTGAGTCTTTGAGCCATGTTCTCTGGTGCATCTTGTCTCAGCAGCATTCCCCAGTTCAGACAGAAATCTTGGATGTGATCTTAATGGTCCTGCCATTTCTCTCTCTGCTGCTGCTGCTTCAAAGCTGGCTCATTGTTCCAGTCAGGAGGAGTAGAACAGGAAACCGACTCAGCCCCTCTAGTTACATATATCCTATTTGCATCGCCCCAACCAATCATTTGGTGGGACTTGGGTAGAAGAGTCATATTAAGAAATTTCACTCAATCATATTCATCTTCCTTAACAGCAGCTCTGTCACCCCTAAGCATGGATTCCAATTTTTCTTCTCCTTCCCATCAGACCACTAATAAACATTAGTCTGTACATACTGACATATGGTAGACTTGATAAATTGTTAGACTCTTACAAGGAAGATCCTTTGTGAGCTGTCCGTATACTTCTGAGAGCAGAAATATTGGACATGTGGCTACTACAAGGCTCTCAGAGAAAATCTATTTTGATATAGTGATACATATCTGTATGTTTAAGGTGCCTGGTGGCCCAAAATGTTCAGAAAGCAACCATTGGCTGTAAGTTTGGTGGTTCAAAACCTTTTATAGGTACCTCTAAAGATAAACCTGAGGAACTGCTTCCAAAACGTCGCAGTCATGAGAAGCATGAGGAGCAGTGACACTCTGACACTTGGGCGGGTCACCAGGAGTAGGAATGAACTCAGTGGAATCCGATAATGGTATCAATAATGCAGTCATGATTGCCATGGGAATAGAGCATCAGGATTGCTGACTATGTCAATCTACCACAGGTGGCCTGTCTCTCAGGTCCTCCTTTGGTTGAGGTTATGGCTGGGAGCTGCCATCCCCAAAGCTTCACAGAACGCACAACCTGGGTGCTCCCTCCATCCTCTCCAAAAGAACTTTTGAGCATGCCTGATAGCTGGAGACAGCTGTTCGGAATCATGGGGAATTAAGTCATACACACGCAATTCCTTAAGATGGAATTGATTAAAATCAAAATGTACACACTGTGAGTGAGTAAATTTAGAAAAATAATTCTAGATTCAATAGCAAATTCCTGTTGCTTAAAATCTGAGGTTGCTTTCGGTTGCAATATCACTGATGGTGTAAAATATACGACTAAGCTCTATTTCCAAACAAAGAAACTGTCTACGCGCTCTGCATTCTGTCTTCTGCTATGTAAGACACACAGCTCACAGCCAAGACATAAGAAATTGCATACAAGCCAGCTTGTCTCCTAGTGTCAATACTATAATTTATCTGAAATAAAGGATTTTCTAAATGCATTAACTTCTTTTAACTTTCTACTTTGTATTGGGGAAGGGTTGACAGAGCAAAACAGTTTTCCATTCAACAATTAATAAAGGTTTTCCTTCATGCAATTGATTCACAATATAAAGTCATTCCTTGCTCTTTTCCATCTCATTTCTTCTCCTGGTCTACCCTTTTCTTGCCTTGAGAAACCGCTGCCTTTTTAGATTTTATAAATGTTTGATTATTCTGAGGAACACATGCCTCCTTGGTGTTATTGTTCACCTTTAGACCTAATATTGCTTCGCTGAAAATTGAGTCAATTATATTGTTTTATAATTTAAGCATTTTGGGGGGTTGCTTTTCTTTTCTTTTCTTTTTTTTCATTTTCAATCAAGCTTTAGTCGCTTTTCTTTGGAATGGGTACAAATATGGATCTCTCCCAGTCAGTTGGCCAAGTAACTCACTGTCTTCCCAAATTCCTGGCTTAGATGGGTATGTGCTTTCGGTGCTTCTTTATTCCACCCATTCCTGGAAACTTGTGGAGTTGGATTGGGCCAGGCCAATTTCTTGATGTGAAATCATTTCTTGCTATAAATTCTTATACATATATGTGTGTCATAGGTTCTGTTGCCCCAGAAAACTCAGCCTAAAAAAGTGAGAGAGAGCAACTGATAATTGCTAGGATAGTAAACCTGGGCTTTTGATGATTTTGAGTTTTGGTTCTCATTTCTCTCCCACTCTAACTAATCCATTCTATTGTAATCGCTTTCAGAGCAGTCAGTATGGCTACCTGGGCATTTTCTAATTCTTCTGGATCATTGACACTAAATGTCATTGGTCCTTACTTCATAAGAAGTTTCTAAGCGAATATACCATTTGCTACTCACAAAAGTTGGATTAGAAACAATGTCCTTGTAGATTCTGTTATACCTATTAAATTTTAGTATCCGTTGGACCCAGGGACTCATTACTTCAAGATGTTAGGTTATGGCTGATACATTTTCACAAAATTTCCCCCTGTATGTCCTACTATTGTGATTCTTAGGTTTTGTGTCACCTTGGGGAGATTAATCCAACATAACACAACTATATTCATGGATGTTTTTAATATGGATATATACATAGTAGAAGTATTATTTATAAAATCAGCATATGTTCATGGGTATACATTCATTTTCCTTCCTGCTCTTGTATCACACTTGTTTAGCCTTTGTGCTTATCTGAACATCTACATAGAGATTACTGTTCTTGCAGAATTAACTTTTTTAGTCTTTCCACTGTCTTCTTTTGCATCCATCATTTAGTAATATTTTATTTTCCTTGTTTTTAAAAATATAAGCTGCAAATAAAGAGAATTTTATGTCTTATGTGTGAATGTGAATTACTTTAATACTTTTGAAGTCTAGCTAAGATTTCCAGGACTATTTTAAATAAGAGGTTTGATAAAGGACAACCCTGTCTGGTTCTTGTTCAAATGGATAATGTTTTCAATTTTTCTCCATTAATTGAGATGGTAGCCATTGGTTCTGCATATGTGGCCTTTATTATGCTAAGGAATTCCCACCCAATTCCGATTTTATTGAATTTTTTATTAAGAATGGTGGTTGAATTTTATCAAATACTTCTTCTTCATTGATTGATATGATCACATGATCCTTAGCATTTATTTTGTTTATTTAGTGGATTGCATTGATGGATTTACTAATATTAATCCACTCTTGCACACCTAATATGAATCCTACTAGATTATAATATATTATTTTGTGATGCCTCTTTGAATTCTGTTCGCTAGAATTCTGTTGCAAATGTTGGCTTCCATATACATTAAGGATATTGAAATATAATTTTCAATTCCAGTGATGCCTTTGCCTGACTTAGGTATCAGGTGACACTCAATTAAATAAATTTGGTAGTATATTGTCTGTTTCTATATTCTGAAATAGTTCCTATAAGATTGATGCTAGCTCTTCTCTAACTGCTTGGTAAACTTTCTCAATAAAGTAATCTGGTCCTGGACTTTTTGATGATGGAAAATTTTATTAGCATCTTGGCCATTTTTTTGTTAATCTGTTCTGTATATTGACTCCTCCTGCACCTAAATAATATAGGTACTAATATCTAAAATGTATATAAAATTTAAGCACTTCAAAAACAAACCGAAAACCCCCCAAGTTTAAAGTGAGCAAGAGACCTGAATAAACACATCACCAATAAAGGCATTCACACAGGTAATACACACATGAAGAAATGCTCAGGATCATCGATCAGCAGATACACACAAGTACAAACAAAACAAAAGATTAGATCTCCTTTCACACTACCAATAGCAGCAAAATTTTAAAAATTCTAATAAATTGTAAATATATTTTCTGAGTGTGAAAAGTCTAGAATCCTCATACACTGCTGGTAGATTGTAGAATGGTAGAATTATTCTTGAAAGCAGTAACTTCCTTAAGAAGTTTAAAATAGAAATGTCTTACGATCCAGAAATCCAATTACTCCTTAAAAGCTGTAACAGAACAGATATATTCAGAGCCATGTTCATCACAGCATTATTTACAATAGCAGAAAGATGAAAATAACCTACATGCCCTGCAATGGAAGAATGGATAAACAAACTGTTGCATACGCACAGTGTATCTGTGAATACCCTTGTCATGTTGACAAACTTGGAAGACTTTATGATAAGTTACTTAAGTCAGTCACATAAGAACAGATATTGGGTGGGACCTATATTGTGGAATGTCAAGAAAATGTTCTCAAACAAAGAGGAACATTTTTTTGGTGGCTCTCGGAGTGGGAGGAAAGGGAGAATAACCAAACACATTCATTTTTAACTTATGCCCAATTCTGAACAGTTCAGCTATCTGATTTTGGGCACCATAGTCTAGACACAGCAACATAGAATGAAAAAGACTTGAAAAGGAAGACACTAAAAAGAAAAATGAGAGGGAAAATAAATATATTTATGGTTCATCTGTAATTGGTTATTGACATCGGATGTGTTTGCATATAATATGCTCAGGGAATTACACATGTACATAACACATTCACAGAAGGGAAAATAGCAAATGATTAATTTTCAACTGGATGATTGAAGGGGTAGAAATTCCATGGATTTCAAATTCATTTTCAGTGAAGACAGATGGAATATGTATTATAATTCATAGAGGAAAGTCTAGCAACATAGTTTTGTGAACATTTTTATTTAAGTGTTCAGATGAATATCAATGCATCAACCATTTTTAAAAGAAAAGTATTAAAAGGAAGAAGAACTTTCATGTATGAAAATATTGATCCCAGATTGTAATATAAAACCACTGAAATATTAATTGTAAGTTGACAACGTTGACTGAGTGTTTCTCCACCATCTGCCTCTCAGCTTGCCTATTGTGGTGACTTTCATGTTGCTCTGAAGCTGGAAGCTATGTCACCAGTATTTCAAATTATCAACTAAGCCACCCATAGTGGACAAGTTTCAGTGGACATTTCACAATGATGGCGTAGGAAGAAAACCTGGAGATCTGCTTCTCCGAATTTGCAATCCATTACGTAGTGGTTACATAAACTGATGGGAGACTTGAGAGTGAAGGGGTGGAGTTTGGCCTGTCAATCAGATCACAGCTTGATGACCTCATTTGAAGGTGCTGAGGAGAAAAATACCTCTCTAGAGGCAGGAAGATGCTCACTCCCTGTGAGACATTGCAGCTGACAAGACACAGAAAGCTATGCTGAGGGCAGTGAGAGCTGTGAACCTGGAGGAGTCACCGAGAGACCCATGCCAGCACTGAGATACTTCCACTATCACTTGGTCCACAAGACTATCCACCGATTGGTCTGTGATAGTCCTGCATTTGGCATCATTGCATGTATTTCATTGAGTCTGAAGAAGAATTTTAGATTGGTATCAGACATATGGGCTAATATCAGACTTACGGACTTCATCGAGATTGGATTGGGATGTCTTCTCAATAGTCAATGACTCTTTCTCATGCACATATGCATCTGTGAATTTGTTTCTCGAGTCAACCTGAACTAACACACATTATTTATAGGTCATAACAGACATGGCATAACTCTATTTATTTGACCAAATCATCCAAACCAAACTTGCTGTCATTGAGGGATTTCTGCTGCACAGGGACCCTCTGTGGGTTTCTGAGATTGTAACTGCATGTGAGTAGAAAGCCCAGTTTTCCTACCATGGAACTGCTAGGGATTTGGAACTGCCAACCATTTGGATTGCACTCCAATGATTAACCAGAATTCCTGAATTCCTCCAGAATTCCTGGAGATGCCACCAGAAAAGATCAGCCACTTTTGAGAGAAGGTCATCATGAGTGATAAAGCAAAGGACAAATAAGTGGGTGAGAAACTTTGATACATTGGGTTGGCATAGCAACAGGTTTCCATCGACAATAATGAAAAGATACAAAGAAATTGAGTGCCAAAATGACGGAGTACATAAGATCTTATGAGGGAAACCAACTCCATGGCACCAACAGCTAACAAGAGAGAATGTTGAGGAGGCCCTAAATTCATATATCTTAAAGTTGTTATTGTTGAATGATATCAGAACTATTTTGACAATCCCATGCACCAGCCTCCTCCATTGGGTTTCATACTGTGTAATTTCTACAGAAGCAATTCTCTCCTGGGAAGTTTCTAGTAGGTTCATCACACAACTTTTCAAAGTAGGCAAGCACTTACTAGTGTCTCCCTAAGGCTCCTTTTGAATTGATTTACATATACACATATTTCTTCAAGTCAGACACATTGCCTTACTCAGTTCTCAAAGAAGACTGAAAAATGTATGCTTTCACAGGAAAATCAAAATCTTACTGACAGTGAGTCAATTCTGACTCACCCCAACTTCATATGAGGTTTCTGCGGTTGCAATATTTTTTAAAATTATTTTATTGGGGCTTCCTACAACTGACTCATCACAATCCATATATCTATCTATTGTGTCAAGCACATTTGTAAATTTGCTGCCATCATCATTCTCAAAACATTTTCTTTCTATCTGAACCCTTGGTATCAGCTCCTCATTTTTAATGGGAGTAGTCAGCCTCCTCTTTCTCATTTCCAAATAGCAATTTACCCAAGAGCACCGTCTGGCCTCCTCCCTCAATTCAGGTCTCTGGGAAAAGTGAAAAAGCTGATATTGATGGGAACCTGTCAATTTCAGCCCTATAAATAGCTTTACTTCTTTACCATTATTATTTATTTTCAAGAAAATTTCACTTATAATTGGAATTTTTTTCTGAATACCCCACACTCCATGTTTCCTTTGGAAGTTCACCCAATTCCCCATATTTCTGTAAGAACTATAGAGTCAGTCATGATTTACAAGTAATGATCATATGACTTCACTTGGAATTATTCATCCTTTCATAAGTTAAAAAAAATTATCATTCTGGAACAGATAAGAGAGTGCATCTCATCTGGTGGCCAATGGCAGATGTTGCACTTAGAGGAATAAACCTCCCATAATACACTCAATTTCACAATACTATACCATAGGGGGGAATATCTTCCTGACCCATCTGGTGAGCAGCTTCCGCCCTGAAGCATGAAGATTGATAGCTGGTGTAATTCTATTCTAACTAGTGTACTGTAACTGCAGATGCTACTCTTTCTCATATAAATGTCTAATTATCCTTAGGTTCATTTTCTCCCATTCACATCCTGTTGCCTAGAGTTACACAGGTTTAGAATGTTGTTGATCCTTGAGTGTTATTCTAAACACATTTATGAGGCCCTAATACATTGTTCTAGCATGTTCTACTTGCTACAGGTTACCTGCTTGTTTTGTTTTGAAAAACTCTCTTGTTTCTCTTTTATACCCCCTAGTAGTTTTTTAGAGGTATCTCGGTAAAACCATTTTTCTCAAATTGGAGCATTGGCTCCATTACCCCTGTGCCAAATGTCTTTGTTTATTTTCCATAATTTATAATCCTGAACTTTGCTACTCATTTCACTGCAAATTTTCTTGATGTTACCAGACACCCTCTGAACACCACTCAAATCGATCAATACACTGAATTTATATTTGGTAGGAAGCAATTAGGGCCAATATCAACAGGGTAATTAACTTCACAAATAAAAGTGCCATTCTCCACCTTAATTATTCACAGGGTATGTGTGTATGTACATGTAGATGTAAATATAAATGTATATTCATGTGCCTGTGAGCTCTGGGGGGTAGTGCTTCTGCCATGGACTGTGATACTCAGGATCAGCAATGGGGAACCACCAGCAGCTCATGGGAGAAGCACTGGGCTTTCTATTCCTGGAAACAGTTCATTTCTGAAACCTACAGAGGATCCCTTTGAGTCACCAGTGACTCCATGGCAGTGAGCGATGAATATATATATGTATGAGTTGCATGTACATGCATTTGCATATGTTTATATATGCACCTATAGATATAAATATAGACTTTTAGAAGCTCATTGACAATTCTATTATATTTCTTCATGTGCATGTTGAGGATCATTCTCTCTCTCTCTCTCTCTCTCTCTCTCTCTCTCTCTCCATGTATTTGCATGTTTATGTGAGTGTGAATCGGAGTGTGTGCTCATGCACTGTTCTTTGGTTTCTCAAGGCAGTTCCAGTTCAGCAGAGAAGGAAACACGGTGGTTTCCTGCACCATTCTCCTCCTCATTTTTAGATTTGAGTCTAATTTTGCAGCCTCTGTGTCAACCCAACAGGTCAAAAGCCTTCCTTTTTCTAACTGCCCCTCTACTTTAGCGAGCATGATGTTCTGCTCCAGAAACAGATCTCTCCTCATAATACAGCCGAAGTACCGGAGACAGACTTCTTTTACACATTGTGTTAGGTCACCTTTGTTTGGAATCGGCACAAATATGAATCTTTTCAATTTACTGGTCAAGCAGCTATCTTCCAAATTTCTTAGTACAGATGAGTCAGTGCTTCCAGTGCTTCATCAGCTTGTTGAAATATTCCAAGTGGTATTTGATCAATTTCTGGGACCTTGTTTTTGGTTAATGCTTCCAGTACAGCTTCAGCATCTTTCTTGGGCACCATGGGTTCCTACTCACATGCTGCCTCTTGAAATGCTTGGATTTTGACTAGTTATTTTGGGCAAACTGACTTTGTGTATTCTTTCCATCTTCTTGGAATGCTTCCTGTATCTTTCCAAATTTTTCCCATGGAATATCTCAATACTGGAACTCAAGATGTTTTGTTTTTCAGTTATAGATATGCTGAGGTTAGTTTTTTTGACTTTAGAATTCCTGGGCTTTGTACACTTAATTGTAACATTTTATTTCCTCTTCTCTACCTGCTCTTTCAATTTCTATCTTGAGTTCTTTCACTTCATCATTTCATTCATTTGTCTTTTCTATTCTACAATAAAGAGCAATTGTCATAGTCTCTTCTCCCACACCACTGACCTTTTCTTTCTCTCCTATGTTTTTAATGATCTGCTTTCTGCACATATGATCTTTTGAATGTCATCTCATCTCTCATCAGGTCTTGTCATTAGAGTTTAATACATTCAATCTTTTCCTGAAATGTTCTGAAAATGTGGGTGGGACATATGCAAGCTCATATTTTGGTTCTGAGGGACATTGTTCCATTTATTTCAATTAGCACCTGAACTTAACGTATGAACAATTGGTTGTCTGTGCCACAGCTGGCCTCTGCCATGATTTTATCTGCTGATATTGAGCTTCTTCTTCAATCTGGTTTCCTTTGGATCACCAAGATCATAATTTTTAACTACTATTTCTTCCCCTTTGTTTCTGTATTTTGTATTCCACTCTCCAGTAACTCTCAGTGCATCTTGATTGCTTATTTGATCCATTTCAGATTGAAGATATTGGTAGAATTCTTCAATATCGGCATCGTTATCTTTTATGGTACATGCATGAACTTGAATAATAGTTATATTGAGTGGGTTTCTATGTATCTATGAGAAATTCCTATTACATCCATCATTGTATTTCAAGACAGTTCTTCAAATATCCTTTTTGACAAGGAACACAGCACTATTCCTCTTGATTGTGTCAGTCCCAGCATAGCAAAACATGTTTTTCTGATTCAAAATGGCCAATACCAATTAATGTCAGCTCACTAAGGCCTAGACTGTTGATCTTTATGCATTCAATTTCACATTTAAGGACTTATAGTTTTCCTAAATTCATACTACATGCATTTCAAGTTACAATTATGAATGGCTGTTTGAACATGTGTCTTCTTATTTTGAGTCATGCCCCATCAGCAAATGATGGTTTCGAAAGCTTTACTCCCATCGGGTTTCCTCCCTCTCTGTCACTAGATCCCCGTTTAAGGATGCAGCACTTCCGCAATCATATCCTCAGGGTCTTCAGAAGGAAGGGGTCCATTCCTCTCTGGGCACTTATCTCTGACAATGCTTTATTGTGTAGGTTGTCAGTAACTGACAATTTTTTATGTTATCCAGAGTTTTTCAATTTTTAGTGACTAACTCATGTGCAGTAAACATCCTAGTTCTTCTTCATAGTCTGTTTTTAGTCTGAGAGCTGTGAGGAAATTGGTTCAGTTTGGGGAGACCCCGCTGATATTTGCAGTATTGATGACATAACTTCCAGCATCACACAACACACAAGCCACCATATTTGGCACACTGCTAGGAAAGTATGCATACATCTATATGAATATATATACACATAGATGTATGTATTGACCAAGTAGTTCAATTTATATCTAACACACATCAAAGTAACCTGGTGGTATATTTCCAAATCCATGTGAAATCTAGACCATGAGAAAATGCTTGTGGCAATCATGTGCGTATGTTAATTTCATGATTGAGCTATAGGAGTGGAGTCTAACCTGTTAATCTGGAGATAGCCATTGAGTAGCCAATGAGGCCTCTATGTGGGCATGGCTTTATCCTGAGACTTCTGTGAAATCTCACGATATTTCCCTCATGAAGCTGTCTCCCAGTTGTTGGGAGTTAGTCTCAGTGTGTCAGTCTGGGTAGACTAGAGGAACAAATTTAATAGACATGTATATGGATATAAGGAAAGGGTTAATATACAAAAGAATGGAACACTGAGAAAGCATCCCAACCCAGTCCAGTTCAAAGTCATAAGTCTGATATTAGCCAATATGCCCAATACCAGTCTATAATGTCTCCTTTTGGCTCACGAAGTCCCAGGTCGGTGGGTGCAGAATCCCAGCCCTGACAGGGGTCTCCCCATGGCTCCTCACTTCCAGGGCTCTGGGTTCATCAACAGCATAAGCAACTCATCACTGGCAGAGGTCTCCAGGTGGCCGCCCCAGCTTCAGAGGTCTGGCTCCATCAGGGCAAAGCCATGTGGTCTCTCCGCCAGCTCCTCCAGCTTCTTGGAGGCTGCCATCTTGTCTTGTCCTGTCTTGTCTCTGAGACTAACTCACAACCACTGGGGAAGATAGCTTCTCATCTTCATGAGGGAAATATCGTGAGATTTCCCAGAAGTCTCAGTGTTCCATTCTTTTGTATATAAACCCTTTCCTTATATCCATATGCATGTCTAGGAGAGAGCCATGCCCACATAGAGGCCTCGTTGACTACTTAATGGCTATTTCCAGATTAACAGGCTAGGCTCCACCCCTACATTTCAATCATAAAATTAACATAAGCATATGACTGCCACACTCAGAGAGGATGAATCACAGACAAGACAAGATGGCAGGGTCTGAAGAGCAAGAGAAGTCATACAACTTTGCTCTGATGGAGTCAGAGCTCTGATGTTGGAGAGGCCACATGGAGACCCCTGCCAGCGATGAGATGAGTTGCTTCTGCCACCACTGGATGCTGTTGATGGACCCTGAACCCTGGAAGCAAGGAGCCATGGGGAAACCTCTGTCAGTGCTGGGACTCTGCATTCACTGGCCTGTGACTTCGTGAGTTGGAAGGAGACTTTATAGACTGATATTGGGCATATGGGTTAATATCGAACTTATGACGTTGAACTGGGCTAGGCTAAGATGCTTTCTCAATGCTCCATTCCTCTTGTATATAAACCTTTTCCTTATATCTATATGTGTGTCTATGATACCTGGACTAGCACATTATGGTATCAGGAGTGGGATACTAGAGGAACAAATCTTAGGATGGAGAGTAGAAGCTTTTTTGATTTGTGCCTTGTGGTATTGTTATTTCTTTGGCTAGCCAGAAGTCAGATATATCCTTGGAGTTTACTTAGTTATCTTCTGAAAACAATATGAAAAGTTAAAGTTGTGATTATTTTGTTTAGATGCTATCTTTGGTTATTTCTATATAAAATGAATACTGTTAATGTATATCTTGAGCTTAGGGGCAAAACTTGCCTTTTGAATGTGTCAGAACCTATGCCCTTAAAGGAGAATGGTCAAGAATGTCAGAATGCCTGACTGAAAGCATGGATCTGTTTTGATGCCTTCAGAGACCTAATTCCATGTTTTTGTGTAAACAGTAGTTTAGATAAAGATATAGATAAGCTTAATAAGTATTGACCTTTAGATTTTTAAGAATTAAGCTTAATTTCTGACTATGCTATTTATACTGATTTATTATGGCTATTATTTTAAATATAACGATGTATAGAAATGTTTATTGGGAAGTATGAAAAGAGTTTGTAAGTCCAGTTACCTCAAGCCAAGCATTGACCTCTAGAGTGTTTGGGACTTAGCATCAAGACATCTCTGAAGAGATTAACCCTATCTTGTACTTATATGGGATTAAGCCACACCTGGAATGACTTCGCTGAAGAAATTAGCCCCACCCAGTATTTTGGAGTACTCAGGATTCTTATATTCTAAGAGAAGGTCAAGCTGACCGATAAAGAAGGATAAAGTCTGTTTCCTTGGAAAATCCTGACTAGTGATTATTTTCAGAAGCAAAGGACTCTGGATGCTAAAGGAAAGCTGTGGCAGGCTGAAATGCTTGCTAGGTTTCCACGTGGATCAAAATGTAGATATTATGTAACTGCAATTGTAAGGCAAAGGATATGTTTTGTTTTGTTCACTTATAGAATGTTATTTTTAAATGATGATGACACATTCTGAATTATATGCATTTTAGTTTTATCCTGTTAGGTATAGATACCATTTTATTGTTTATTTGAAAGTTGCATATGATTACAGAGTTATGTGAAAGGGTGAAATTAACCAGGGGTGTTCTGTGGCAGTCATGTGCTTATGTTAATTTCATGATTGAGATGTAGGGATGGAGTCTAGCCTGTTAATCTGGAGATAGTCATTGAGTAGCCAATGAAGCCTCTGTGTGGGCATGGCTTTCTCCTGAGACTTCTGGGAAATCTCATGATATTTCCCTTGTGGAGATGAGAAGCTATCTCCCTAGTTGTTGGGAGTTAGTCTCAGAGATGATGAATCATGGACAAGACAAGATGGCAGTGTCTGAGGAGTCAGAGAAGTCACATGGCTTTACCCTCATGGAGCCAAACCTCTGAAACTAGAGAGGCCACGTGGAGACCCCTGCCAGGGATGAGTTGCTTCTGCCACCACTGGATGCTGTTGATGAATCCTGAGCCCTGGAAGCGAAGAGCCATGGGGAGACCCCTGCCAGTGCCGGGATTCTGCACCCACTGACCTGTGACTTCGTGAGTCGGAATGAGATATTATAGACTGGTATCAGGCATATGGGCTAACATTGGATTGATAATTTAAAACTGGACTGGGTTGGGATGCTTTCTCAGTGTTCCATCCCTTTTGTATATAAACCCTTTCCTTATATCAATATGTGTGTCTATAAATTTTGTTCCTCTAGTCTACTTGGACTAACCCATATGTATCTGGGAGAGAAAAATTTTAAGTTATATTAGGAAAGGAGAGAGTTGAAGAGCAAATAAATTGCCAATTATGAAAGGCATCATACATAGAAAAACATATGAAGGCTACATGGAAGAAAGATCTCAATTTTAAATTCCGGGCAGAATTTTGATTCTGTCTTCAGTAGTAGTGGTTCCAATCCTTATTTAAATGACTACAGAATTCACTTCAATGTTACCACTAAAGTTAATATCGCTAAGGCCAATAAGTTTTAGTGGCACAGTTACTTTTTTTGCCATATAATTTGGGTTGAAACTTGTTTTAAAAAGTAGCTCATCTGGTAATAATGTTTGGCATTACAGTGTACAGTGTCTTTCGTTTACTTGCAGTTCTAGATTTTTGGCAGAGGTCTTGTATCTTTGATTCTGACTTGTAGGAGGTAACCCTCTGTGGCAATGGGCAGAACTGAGATCTTTGTGTTTTCCCAAGGCTGTGGCCTTCAGGAAGTGAGGGTGCCAGACCTTTGTTCAGAGACACTCTTAGGTGAGTTACAACAGCCATCCTGCGTGCTACTCATTGGGAACTTAAGCATTTGTATCATCCTTGAAATTTAAATTCATATCGAAACACCATTCATTATATAGATGTTCTATGTCAGATTCTCCATTGTATGCAAAATATGCATATGGAAAAGCAGTTGTCCTCAGTAACAAGCAATTCTGTTAGGACAAAAGTGAAAATATTCTGAAGCAAGAATTCAAGCGTATAAAGATTTGAGACCAACCAGTTCTCACAGAATGACTCAACTGAACTCTGTCCCAGTAGTAAGTGCTCCACTCCCTGCCCTTGAGTTGATGCCAACTAATAGAGACCCCACAGGTTAGGGCAGAACTGCCCCTGTGAGTGTCCAGGAGAGTGACCCTGAGCAGAAAGAGAAAGCTCTTTTCCCCCTTGTCGTGGCTGGTGGTTTCAAAGGGCTGACCTTGTAGTTAGTAGCCCAACTTGTAACCATGCCATCGCCAAGGTTTCCCGAGGAAATGTTGGGGACTATGAAGTAGGAGCACAGGCTTGCTGCCATTAATGAAAGGAATATAACTCCATTAGAGCAGAGCAGCTAGAGTATCAGTATTTCCATTAACGAGCAAGCAGGGAACAGAAAACATGGGATCTTTAGAAATATGTCTTTAAAAAATCCCTTTGTATGACCATTTCAAAAATCCCTGTTGGAAAGGGGATTGAAAACAGAATCCATTTTTGCTGCTTTGTTTTAATTTTGCTTCTCCTTTGCTGATACCTTCTGTTAACTCTCTTTTTCTTTGGGGATGAATCAACTTCATGCATTCTCAAATGCTTCTGTAAAACTGAGCTCACATCAGAAGACAGTCCATCAAGCTTTCCCTACCCCACACTTTGCTTAATCCCTTCCTGCCTAAGGGTGGCTTCTTCGCCTTCACAGATGTCTCCAGGCATTCGTTACATGCTCACCATGTGCCCTGGCAAGGGACTATTACATATCTGTGTGCCAATGAGAATTCCTCAAGTGTCAGGAAGACAGAAACGATAGGATGGGTGATAATCATGTATAACTTAATAAACATCCTTGGATTGCTTTTCCTCATTGTCATTCGCTCAGCCATCTTGTCGTTTCTTATGTTATTACGTCCGACTTTTCAATAGAGCCATGTCTTAATATCGAGTGTATCAAATCTAATCCTACGGTTTATTGTGGGCAACCCCAGTGGGTCTAGTCTGAGCTTTTTCCTCCCTTCCCAGAGAATGGAAGTAATACTTAGGCCCTGCTGGTGACTTGAATCACCTCAATTTGTTCTGGCAATCAGAGGCAGCTGCTTCGTGTGAGAGGCACAAGGCCCACTGAACATCACATTAGGATTGACCTCAAACAGAATGTAAAAGGGCCGGCCTTTCTGCCAGACCAGCCGAGCATATGCACAAGATTGACTTGCTTTTCTCTATTTCTCCCTTTCTTTCTCTTTTTCCCTCCCATTCAAAATGAAGCAGGATGGTAGATAGGCTGGTATGCTCTGAGCAACATCTGCTGCCTTTCACCAAGTTCTTGGCTGAGGACAATGACTTTTCGAAAAGACCCTGACATTCCATGAAAAGGGGCAAATGGAATGGTTCTGAGTGAGAAGGGGCCACGTTTCCACTCCACTGCCAGTCCTTCCTGTGCCATGCCTTCTGTCAGAATGCATGCCCTGTGAAGGTTTGTGCCTCTTCTTTCCTGATGGAACCATCAGGAGGAAGATGTTTTCCCAATTAGGGCTTCATGGACTTAAAAAAGAGTCATTGAAAAATGCCATGCCTACCCTCCCTAGCTTGCCTTTATCCTCAACACTGAAATCTTCAACTCAGTTCATCAGAACTATAAAGGAATGTATGGTACAGATGGTTTTATAGTTAAGTTCCTTTTAAGGTTCCTTATTGAATTAGCTTTTATATTAAGTTCAAGCAGTTTAGAGGTAAATTGTTGAGGTTTTGTTTCTTCTTCAGGTGGGAGTGTCCAGATGAATAGTTCACACAGATTATTTATTCCCTTGAATTGTCTGATGTGGGGCACTGGTAAAAACCCAATCCAGAAAAGGCATTTAGGCACAATTGCCTGCTTTGTTTTTCAGAGAGCCTCTCTAAGGCATTTTCTGACTCCATCTGTGGCACACTTTGGAAAAACTAGAAGTGACATTACACAGGGTGCTTCAAAAAGCTTGTGGGGAAATAGAATTAAATGATAGTAGGATTTTCCCATGAATTTTTAAAGCATCCTCATATTTCCTGCAAGGTTTCAATTTTTTTTGAACAATACAGGTATAGAAAGCAAAAACCTAATGATCTAGATTTATATTTGTAAAGAAAATGGTGAAAATCCTCTACCCATAGAAATATTTACACACATGGCTTATTCCTGTGACTCATAAACATTTCCTAGTTTACAATCATCTCTTTAAAATACAATTAAAGTAGTGCTCGGGATGAGGTGAGGTGGGGAGCAAAACGGAGATGGAGTCTAGGAAGAAAAAGAGTGTTTGGAAACTGGTTGTGGTAGCAATTGTACAATTCTGCTTGATGTGATTGAACTATGGAGTGACATATGTATTAACTCTCAATTAATAACAAATTAAAATTAAATCATCATAAGTTTATATAGAAGTCAAGAAAGCACTAAAATTAGGGGAAAGGTTGAAATTCAGCGAGAGCAATAAAGCAGAATAGAATTTATATTAAAAATGCACACATTGGGCCATTGGATCTTTAAAATGTTGTACCAATATAATATTTGTTGGTGTGTTTTGTGATTTGGTGCTGTTTTCTACTTTCTGCCCATTTTCTCAGACAGGGCAGGGTTGTCCCCTGGCTTCCTGGACATAAAGTTATGATGATGATTGCATTTTAAATTTAATTTAATATTAACTGAGGGTTAATACATATATCATATCACTTGTAAGAGAGCAGAGAGTCGGTCCTTTTGTCCAAAGATTCAATCTGCCAATATTTCCTTTCACAGAAACATTTTTAACTATTATTCTTCCAGCACTCTTTAAAGTGGGCATGATGCATTTTAATCTACAATTGTTATCAACTCAAACAACTTTAAAAACGGGGTCTCAGGGAGAAGACCAGCCAGTCGGGGTACAGTGTAGCAATGATGAATTATGCAACTTTCTCCCTCCCACTATCATGATCTGAATTCTACCTTACAAATCCAGCTAGATCAGAGGATGGTCACTGGTACAGATAGAAAGTAGAAACATGGGGAATCCAAGACTAATGATTCCTTCAGGACCAGTGGTGAGAGTGGTGATACCTGGAGGGGGGAGGGAAGGTGGAGTAGAAAGAGGGAACCGATTATAAGGATCCAGATATAACCTCCTCCTTGGGGTATGGATAACAGTGAAGTGGGCAAAGGGAAAAATCAGTTAGTGTTCAATATGGCAAAATAATAATAATTTATAAATTATCAATGGTTCATGAGGGAAGGGGGAGTGGGAAGGGATGGAGAAGGGAGGAGCTAATACTAAGGGCTTAATTAAAAAGAAAATGTTTTGATAATAATGATGGCAACAAATGTACAAATTTGCTTTGCATACAATAGATTTATGTATGGATTGTGATGAGTTGTATGAGCCCTCAGTAAAATGATTACAAAAGAAAAGAAAAAAAGCAGCCTTATTAGCTTAACTGCACTCATCTACCTCCTGTGCTGTTTGAGTTTGCTATCACCATCTGAAAGCACACCACTGTATCTGGGCTTGCAATACTAATGATCAAGTATTTATAGAGGGAAACCCAACATAAAAGATACTGAAAATAGACTAAGCATAAGGAGTGGACTGTATGAAGATTATAAAAGAATGTAATAAATATGGAAGTCTATGTTGAGCATAAATAAAATGCCTTTTGAAAGAAAGGTATCCTTACAAAATAAAGTCAAGTACAGCGCAATGAAAATGAGCAATGTCCTCCATGGGACAGATTGACACAGACTGCAGCAGGGGGCATGCGCATAGAGCAGATGAAAGCATGACCCAGGCCCAGGCAGCGTTCCCTGTGGCTGGGTACAGGGTTGCTTTTGAACGGAACTCACCTGATGGCACCTAATATCCACAACACCCTCTTTACGAGCTGAGCGTGAATGAACATGTTGCTACACTATTTGCACTGAAAGGGGAAGTATTCTTGAGAATGAGTCATAACTAATTTTCAAGAAATGAAATGATGTGTAAGCTATGTTTTTTGCTTGTAATTAATGCACATACAGGCTACTATCTTTTTGGTTTTGAAATAAAGAAGAGTGCCATGCATGAGAAACTATGGTGGCAGAAGTAAAACAAGACAAAAGATTCAACTCCGTTTGCGAACTTGCATGTAATAAGGTAGAGGTAGAGCTGAGGCCCGCTGGCGAAAGTGGTTGACTGCGAGACTGCAGCCCGCAGGCTTGGCAGTTCAAATCCAGCGGCAGCTCTCAGGAGCGGCATGACCACCAGAAGCAGTGATGCCCACAAAAAAAAAAAAAAATAAGGTAGAGGTATCCCACAGTGTGGTCCTGGCACATTCCATGTGTGCTAACAATTCACCTGAGCTAGTATCAAAATATAAAACATCTCACAGACTAGCTATCTCCCAAGAATCGTAGGTTCAAATATGAGGATAAGTTAAAAAAGTATTGCTATAAAATCAGAGAAACCTTTCACACACACACACAAATCAATAAATGAAGTTCACTTTTTTTCTACAGATCCTCCTGCTAGCTCTCTCCAGTTCTGAAGGCAGTGTTTTCATCTCCCCCACCCTTTCCATAAGAATTCCGCTCTCTTCAACTTACACCATCGTAAATGGCAGTTCTAGTGTCCTTGGGACTCAAATCACCTTCCTTTGACATGTTCTTTGAATTGGGGAATAGTCAAAAAAAATCTGATAGGGGAAAGATCAAGGCTGTAGGATGGAAGGGGCAAGCTTTCCCAATGTAATTATCCTTGGGCAACCCTGACTACCTTCAAAGAATGAGTTATGATGGAAAAAAGAAATTCTTCAGTACAACATTCACTGCCTTTATCTCAACAATGAGTGTTTCACAAGTATGAAAACTCCTTCATAATAAATACTCAGGATTCTGCTGGGTCCCTCAATAAAATATATCACTAAAATCCCTCCAAATAGTCATGACAGCCTTCTAAGCTGACCTCTCAGTTGTGGATGGAACTTGCCTAGGAGATCCCCTTGGGAGTCATAGTTTGATTGGATCTACTTTATAAAGCCCCCTAAGGGGACATGTATACTACTGCAGCCATCCGTGTATCACAGAGACATGCTTAACAATGTTTTGTTTGGAATAAACATAGTCATGTATGAATTAGAACCCTAGGAGCATATATGTGTATTCACACACATATATTCACAATCACACAGACACAAATGAGGGGATGGTTACCCACCAAAAAGTAAAATATTTTTCTAAGATATGTACTTAAATTTTTTAACAGAATGACCTCAGAAACTTCAAAACGCTCTCCAGTATACCTAATACATTTATCAAATCTGTCATTCCATACTTGGAAATATTTTTCTAACTCATCAGTTTGGAGGGCTGGCAGCACGTCCCTCATTTTTTTCTTCACCTCTTCTACATTATCAAATCACTGTCTTTTCATGTCTCTCTCTGTTTGCAGAAACAAAAAGGAGGTGCACAGAGCCAGGTCAAGTGAGTCAGATGGATGCGCATGAGAGACATGATTTTTTTTTTTGCCAAAACTGACTCACTGAGATAGTTGTGGGAGCAAGTGCATTGTCATGGTGGCAAATTTAGCTCATCATCTGCCATAAATCAGCCTCTTTTGCTGTCGCACACTGTTATATTTTCTATTCAGAATCTCTAAATAGAAGCCTTGACTAACAGTCTGGCCTGGTGGAATGAACTCCAAATGAACTATAAGTCCACATTTTCTTTTGTTCAGAAAGTTGTCTGACATCCAAAACATGCCTTGTCATCAATCAACATTTCACCTTTTTTGAAACAAGTAGACTACCCATACAGTTGATATTTGTCCCATAGCACTGTCATTGTAAGTTGTGTTTAACACCATAACAGTTTCTGCAGTATTTTTCCCAAGCAGGAATTGGCCATCACAAAAAATGAGTTAGGAGCAAAACAGCTTGATTGAAAAAATTCACTGTGACCAGAGAGAACCTTCTCCGTGATGCCACTGGGACCATTCGCTCAGCGAAAGATGCTCGATGCTCGTCTAGTGCAATAAAGGCATACTACAAAAGCTCCGCCCAATGGAGTTTTTTCCCGCTGGTGGGGAAACACACCTTCATTATGTGAATGTGTGTATATACTCATGCATGTATATGTAATTACATACATGTAATTTGCTCTTTTATATGCAATGTTAAATAAAATATGTGCATCTCTTGGGGTCTGGTTGGTTCTGATGGTGAACACACTTGGCTGTTAATTCCATGTTTGGAGAAGTAAGTCCTAGAAGTACTTGGGAAGAAAAGCTAAACTTTAGACTTACAAAGCAGGCCTCAAAGCGCTATGGAGCACAGCTCTACCCTGATCATCATGGGAGTGGCCATAAGTCAAAACGGACCTGAGGCCACTGGACAAGCCATCAGCATGCTCCCACACCCTCTTAGCCAGACAGAATCTAATAATATGGATGCAGAGCGTGGTCTGTTTTGCATTATCTTTCACAGAAATCAGGCTTGCTTGTATAGAGACCTCTAAATAACAGATACTGGACAACGCTTATTAAAAGACCCTCTGTTGGCCAAATAGATAGACAGGTTGGTGTGATCAGCTCAGTGGACAGCGCTCATCTCTGAATAAACCGAACTGAGATGTCTACAACGATTGCCTTGCTCATTTCTGCATTCATTCAAACATATGTGTCAAACAGTTCATACATCGTATATCGTCTCTGAGAGCTTATGAAGCACGTACTTTAAAGGTATAATACTTACAGGGATATTTAAATGTTAAGTTGCCGTGAGATGCTGTCGAATTGGTCTAGACTCATAGCTACTGTATCTATGGAGAGCTAAATGAAACCTGCCCGGTGTTGCGATTGCCCTCACACGCTTCCCATGACTGAGCCCATTGTTGGAGCCCTGTCTTCCATCCTTCTCATGGAAGGCTTTCGTAGTTTTCACTAGCCCCCCACTTCATTATGCATGATGTCCTCCCTTGGGAGTTCATTCCTTCTGATCACATGTCCACAGGTTTACCAACCTTACATTTTTTAAGGAGCACTCTGGCCATACCTTGTCCACGACATATTTGTTCATCCCTCTAGCCTTCTCCAGTGCAGTTGACATGCTTCACCACTGCAAGGGAAAGGCATCAGTTCCTAATCAGAAAATACCATGAACCTCAAGAAGAGTAGGCTGCCTGAAATCTGTCAATCTCAAAAACACAAGTGTTCTATGAAACCACTATTGTTTCAAAAATGCACGAAGAGTTTTGTACCCAAAAATAAAGATTCTTTGGTGGTTTCCAAATGGAGGAAGGAGAGTGAATAACTCACTAGATAATAGAAACAGATTCACTTCAGTGAGTCCCAAGCCCAACTCACTGCCATGGACTTGACTCTGATTCATAGCAAAGCAGACAGATGGGGTAGAACTGCCCCTGTGGGGGTGAGAGGCTGCAACTGCAGTGGAGTAGGAAGCTCCATCTTTCTCCTGTGAATGAGCTAGTGGTTCAGCCTACTGACCTTGAGGTTAGCAGCCCAATTTTAACCCTCTATGCCACCAAAACCCCTTCAGCTTGAGGGAAGGGGGAGGCCAAAATAAATAAACAAAAGGCCAAGACACTCCCTCCCCCTGCGCAGCCTTTTTACTTCAGCTGGTTGGATCCCTTGCATCTCAAGAGCCCTGGAGCTTGGGATGTAAGCCCTTTATCTTCATCCTAGTGTTTCAAAGTCCTCTTTCTTTCAGTGACCCAAGATTGTATCATTTACATTTTCTAGAGAAGTCCTCCTTTAATCCCAATGCTGTATTCTTTGTGAAACAAGCTGGTTTCTAAAATTTTTGCCGATCATGCTGGTTGAATAAATATACTGAAAGAATACAAGTTGGCACACACCTTTGCTGATTTTAAGCTATACACTCTACCTCCTTGTTCTGTTTAAATAATTGTCTCTTGGCCTACATACGGATCTGGAATTCCCACTGATAATTTGTTATAATTCACACAACTAAGTGCCTTTTAATAATCAGCATAACACAGGTAAGCATTTTCCAGGTACTCTCAGCTCTCAACCATGATCCTCTGATATCAGCAATGATGACCCTTGTCCCCTGTCCTCTTCTGAATGTGGCTTGCATTTCTGGAAGTTCCCCGTCAATGTACAGCTGCAACTGTTTAAAAAATGATCTTCAGCAAAATCTTACCTGATAGGTGTTAATAATACTTTACAACAATTCCCACATTCTGTGGGATCATCTATCTTCAGAATAGACACTAATTTGGATTTCTTCCACTTGGAAGGCCAGGTATTCTAATTTTCTTGGCATCGATGAGTGAATGCTTCTCACATTGTATATGTTTGTTTTGGAGCATTTCAAATTTTATGTTGTTAGTTCGGGGAGCCTTGTTTTTGTTCATGTTTTCATTGCAGCTTGGATGTTTTCCATCACCACCCTTGTTGATCATATGCACCTCCTGAAATCCTTTGATGTCACCACTTCTTTGGGATAAAGTGACTGTAATTTTTCCATTATCTCAATGCTTCCTGCAATATCTTGACCATTGAATTCTTCAATATTTCAGCTATAACAAATATTTTTATTAAGTTGTTTTAGCTTGAGAAATGCCAAGCTTGTTCTTCCTTTTTGGAAATTAACAACCTTTCCTTCGTGAAAATTTGTTTGGATGCAATAGTTGTCTAAGAAATTACAGAACTATATTCATTCAGAAAGCTGTTGTTAGTAAACATGTTTGTGCAAAAGTTGGATGAAGAAGAATCCATGCATTGGCATCACAGTGTTGGTAAGAATGTTGACTACACTTCCAGAAGAATGAACAAGTCTGTCTTGGAAGAAATGCAAGAGTGTGGTAGGTACTACATCAATTCATGTCAAAATGATAAAAAGAGCTAAGGGGTGGAGTTTAGCGTGCCAATCTGGTCACAGCCTGATGATGCCTCCTGGTAGGTATGACTTTCTCATGAGGATTCTGGGAACTTACTCTCCTGCCTGGAGTTAGGCCACAGTCTCTCTCTGCTTCACCTTCCTGCTGTTGAGACACTTGTGGAGCTGGAGGAGCCATGAGGAGCCCTATGTCAGCATTGAGCTGCTTCCCCGGGACTTTGCACACCCCGGCCAAGAGGTTCCTCCATTTTGCATCACTGCATGTGACTATGTGAGTATGAAGAGGGATTTGGGGACTAATGTTGGACTTAAGGGCTAATGTCAGACTTAATGGATTGGGCTGTGACATTTTCTTGATATACAATTACTCTTTAGTAGACAGCTCTCCCTTACTCATATATGAGAGTCTCTAGATTTGTTTCTCTAGTACAGCCTATCCCGACACAAAGAGAATTCTATGAGAAGCGTGGATGATGTGACTTTACCTAACTAATTTGGGGCATGTTATCAGGGAGCATCAATCCCTGAGTGTGTTAGACAGGGTTCTCTAGAGAAACAAAATCAGGACACTGACAATTTTCAATATATATATATATATATATATATATATATTTCTACAGATAGAAAGACATCTAATATAAGAAAGAAACAGCTAACTAATCTCTAAAGCAGTACAAATGGCTCAGTGCAACCCACTTGTGTGAGACAGCTGATACACTGGCAGTCCTTTGAGTCTTGAGGACTGCCAGATAGAATAATTCAGGCTATCCGGCCACAGGCAACAAACAGCAAGGCAGGTCACCAAAAGTCAGCCAGATGACAGGGCCCGATAGTCCCCAGCTCAGGAGATGTATATTCCAGGAGTGTGGCCATAACAGGGCTGGAAGGAACCTCAACTCACAGCAACACAGTCCACGGATTAGGTTTCCCAAGGGTAGTGTAGCTTGCAAATGTGAGCACAGGAAAGGAAAGGCAGCCAGCTGGTCCAAAGATCTAAGAGCAAGAGAAAGAAAGACAAGGCTCACTGAGTCATTTATCGCTCCACTCTTTAATGAACCTCATATGTGCTCACAGGCCACGTTGTCACAACCTGGCCTACCTATCTTCATTGTCCATGTTGTCCCAACAAACCAACCTATTACACTAAGGAAAGGGCATCCTGCTTGTTAAAGCAGAGGGTCAATGAAAGAGCACAAGACCATTGTGGACATGCTTCATGCTGTGCCTCTCCCAATGGGCTCCCACACAGCAACACTTGTGCGGAAGGCCCAGGATGAAGCCATGTCTGCTCTGGTCTACATAAGGCCACTAGGTGTTGGAAAGTCTTCAAAGCTTTCTAATAACAACTGTAAAAGCAGGTGTTTAGTTTTCTTTTCTTTAATGTTTGGGTGGAGGCTACTCGTTATTTCATAGGATAGAGGTACTGAACTGTGAATCCCTGAAAATTCTAGCACCAGCTGACTCTCTTGCTGTGAACTGCTCTTCATTTGACTTCATAGTTCTCTAAATTATAAGTATCTCACTTTGAAGCTACCTACTTATTCCACTTTTCCTCTGAAGAATGAGAATTATGATTCCTATTAATATTAAAATACAATTTGAAGGTGTGATGAGGAGTCATGTTTGCAAAATTATTTATAAAAAAGCAATTTCTAAAATTATAAAATTGTTATACTTCAAGCTATCGAAATTCTGAAATTAAAACTGAGAAAGCCTACAACCTAATTCTTATTCTATTGCTCAATCATGTTACAAAGTATATGCTAATGTTCCTTATCTGTAATTTGACATGCAACGTGTCATATCTTTATGTCTGGATGACTAGGTTCTTTTAGAAGGTGCTTTGAGTGTCACAAAGCATGAACCAACCTGTGTGCTTTCATTAATGGGTTTTGGTTTTTAATTTCAGGTCTGGAATTGATCAAGAGATGACAAATCCATCTTGCTCTTTCCCTGCCTTTAAGCTTCACCCATGGTAAAAGGAGGGAATATGCCAAGTATCTTCAAATACATTTTAAGTAGGTCATCATGTGAATTGGATATGTAGAACAATTATTCTCAGTGCCTAGGCCTCTCTGCTAATTTGGTTGGTTAATGAGGCTCATTAAGCTTTTGGACAATCATTTGTACCCACAGATATATGTGGGCGTAAGTCTTTGAGTTACCCACTAGAACCTGTCACATGATATGTAAAGAAGCCCTAGTAAGCTAATCCTGGTATAATGATTATTTGTTTCCCCCAACTTTCATTCTCTCATAAGACTACAATTGCATTAAGGGACAGTGTGTCAACATTTACTTATGTCGTGTTTTGTGTATGTTAATCAGACTACGAAGCATCACCTTGAACTGAGATCATGTTTCATTTTATCGTTTATGGGGGTGGGGGCAGGGGGCTTTGCAGTGACTGTTCTGCTATTTGGGACTGGGGTGAAGAAAAGATGCTCATTCTATTCTTTGTGAATCATTCGGACCTATGACGGCCAAGTGGAAACCCTTGACAGTTCAAAAAGACAGTCACTTCTTCAGAATTCACCTTTGGACCTGAAGTGAGTAGTTCAAGACTGTTCTTCTTTACCATAAGTGTGTTCCAGGGTGGAGGCTGCTTTGATATTTTCTGAAGCATGTCTACCTTCCTAAACCTTCACCTTTGAAGAAATGGCTGCATTTCATCCAAGTTTTTCTTCATAGCCCCCAGTCCCCAACGCTATGTGGATTTTCTTTTCGAATGTGAGTGTTGTCCCAACATCACATACCCTGGAGAGCTGTATTCTTGGCTCTGCACAACTGCTGGAGTAGGGTCGTTCCTACAAGCACATTTTATGTGTGAGAGGAGAGCACTAATACAGCTGACTGACACCAGCTACAAAAGCGCCAGAACCCAAGGCAGCTGGCTTTCTGGATCTACAACAGGAGCAATCAGGTGAGGACACTTGAGAGGTGCGCAGTGTGGTGCAGTGAGGACAGGAAACCTGTCCCACTTGAAGTGGAACAATCAGTGTACCCCACCCAGAGCAGTAGGGGTACTAGAGGAGGCTCTGCTTGTTTCAGGAGAAATGAGGATTGTCTCCATTTCCTAAAAAGTGCTGGTGGCTGAGTAGTCCCAGGATGGGCTGCTAACTTCAAAGTCTACAGTTGAATCCATCAGCAGCATTGAAGGAGAAAGATGGGACTTTCTACTCCCATAAAGTCTATTAGTCTTGGGCTGAGCCCCGGTGGCATAGTGGTTGAGTGCAGGACTGTGACCCATTGGCTTAGTGGTTCAAATCCAGCAGCTGCTCTCTGGGAGCAAGGCTGGGTAGCTCCCATGACCACCAGAGGACAGTGATGCTACTCCCCACCCCCCCAAAAAACAATAACAAAATCAAAGTCTATTAGTCTTGGAAACCCACAGGGTCCATTCTACTCTGTCCTGTAGGGTCACTTTGAGTCAGAAACCACCGGATGACAGTCAGATTTTGTTGATTTCCTAGGTCCTCTGCACAAAACACTGTGACAAATATCCAAACACTACCAATTCACGTTCTTCAAGAAGACTCAAGGAGACTACTGTCTGGGAGCACCAGGAGGTTGTCAGGGTGTTGACAGGACTTCCTGTGGCTGTCCCTGCTTGCTCCTCTTTCATGAAGGCATCACTCAGACCAGATCACATCCACTCACATCTGGCATACCCTCAGCTAACTGGTAACATCTTAAAAGCCCCTATTTCCAAACTAGGTCAAGTTCACACCAAAAGGGACAGCTTCAACATATATTCTGAGGGACACTACAGTCGCAGCAAGGGTTGAGTATAAAAATATAATTTTATCTGGGGTGGGTTGGGATGGAAATCCTGGATCAAATCCCTCTGTACCATAAAGATTGGCTGAAATTTTCTGGACATTTCTGATTGATTGTTATTCCCCCTGCAGACATTTTAATTGAAAAGCAGCTCTGAAGGCACTGTTGAAGTAGGATCCTGGACTGATAACAGAAAGCCACTGATTCAAACCACCAACTGCTCCAAAGGAGAAAGATGAAGCTGTCTGCTCCCATGAAGTTCTATAACTTTGGAAACCCTGGTTAGTGTCATAAGACCCTTGGGACAGAGAAAGGTGTCTGTCCCTATAAGGATTTCTCACTGCCACCAAATCTACACAGACTCGAAGCAAGCCCTTGGGGGTTCCTGAGATTTCTTTTGTTTATGGGAGTAGAAAGCCCAGTCTTTTCCTCACGGAGCTACTGGTGGTTTCGGACTGCTGGGAATTGCAGCCCAACTCGTACTTTGGACAGCACCCTGGTTCCATCTGAATGAACTCAATGGCAGTGATGTTCATACTGTATAACAAGGAGCTCAGCTGGTTACAGGGGTGACAAGCTGTGCTGCCAAACTCATGATCTGAAGTGTGGGACTTTCCACTCCTTCTAAGGAAGCGACCATAGGCTTTTGTCTCAGGATCCCTGGGGAACAATGCAATTTCTGTCCTAGAAGTCACGGTGAGGCGTGCGGTGCACTGGTTAAGTGTTTTGCAATTAACTAGAAAATCAGAGGTTCAAATCTGCCCATGGTAAAATGTGAAAACAAATAAAACCCAACTTGGCAATCCTTCTGTCAAGTGTCCAGTTCAGCAAACCCTGATGGAGCATTCTGATAGAAGTCTACTTGAGTCCCAATCAACGGCATGGCAATAGATTTGTTTGTTTAGGGTTTAATGTGTCTGTATTGCCTTGGTTCCTCAGCCTCATTTTATTCTCTTGCATGGGAGATGCCTCTTTAACCTGGCAGTGGACGTGGACTAGCACATTTGTCTCTAAGATTACTGCTAGCTGTTGACTTACAACAGCTGACTTTTAGCTTCAATACTGCAGGGCTCCTTTAATCATGGTAAACCTCCCAGAAAACTAACTAGCTACCATGTAGTTGATTCTGCTTCCTTGGGACAGGGCAGGGAAGAGGTGACTCACAGGGTGCCCAAGGCTATGAGGCTTTACTGAAGCCCAGAGCCACCTATTTATAGGCCAAAGCTATTGGTGGGGGTCAAACAATGCCTCTTTTCCTATGATGAAAGTCCTTTAAGCACTGTACCTCCAGGTTCCCTTCAATCTGCGACATCACACACAGGTAATACATATTTATTGAAATGAGCTGCCTGATTGTACAAATTACTGCAAAAAAAAAAAGCTTCAATGGCTTATCATAGAGTGATAGATATAGCGAAGCTTAGCAGAAATGCCCATCATCATTTCTCTCTGAAGGTTTCAGAAGGCTTTTACAGAGCAACGATAATTCAAGAAGCAACGTAAGCTTAACTGTATAGTTTCTGACAATTTTGATTCAGGCACCTTTTCACAAAGTAATTTACGTTCTAACTATTCTGGATGCACAGGAAGTATACAACTACACATCAATAGTGTCGTGTGTTATTCAAAGAAGGAAGTGTTGCCCCGCTTTGGTGCTTAATGCCAAATGCAAATCCCATGTTTATCTGTTTCTTCCTCAGAAAGCAAACATTGAGCAGCTTCATGTGGAGCCGAAAGCAGCACTTCTGCTTCATAATGTTCACCATTGATCCATCAGGACTCAGGTGTCTTCAATCAGGTGGGGTAGTGGGTGAGGTCAAGTGGGTGCTGATGATGTGAAGGACACACCCAGTGGGTATCCTCCTGTGCTGAGGACAAGGGTGAAGTTGGCTCTTTGCCTTTCATATGCATCCCCATTATGTGTCAGTTGTTCCCATTTGCTGTCTCTGTTTTTTCCCCTATATGGTAGGGGAAGAAGTCAGTTACCATATCTGCAATTTCAGAGCTGGAGTAGCATGTTTGGAGGCAAAGGTTAAAGTGAAGGCCTCATGATAGGCTAGTTCCCTTAGTGCTTCCACTTGTCTTGTCCCAGAAGCAACTTGGGCTCTTGAGAAGCAGTTAGGGATTGGCTGAGACCGTATAGGCTAATGGTGCAAATCCACCCAGAGGCACTAGGAAACAGAAGTCCTGGTGACTCGCTTCCATCATTTTAGAAATAACTCCGGTGCAGTTCTACTATGTAACCAGAGGGTTCTCCAGGAACCAGAACCAACTTGAAGGCAAAAGGATTTTGAGTTTGAGTTTGTTTGCTTTGCATTCTTGGCTGTGGTAAGTAGGCTTGGAGGTGGTGGAGGTATAGAAAGATTATGTACCACTGTGGGCTTCCTTGCTAGATAGCAGCTTGTTTAACTTCAAGCTTTTAAGACTCCAGACACTATATCTTTTTGTTTTATTTTTTCTTTCTTTTCTGTTCCTCCCTCCTCTCCTTCCTTCTTCCCTCTTTTTTTTTTTTTTGAGGAGACAACACTTTAATTTGCAGGTGACCCTGGGATTTGACAGGGACTGAGCAAGACTGGACATCAGAGGTGAAGTTGGTTGGCCTGGTCTGGATGTGGGGGTGGCTGGGCCCAGCCTTCAGTAGCCATCCTCTGCCTAGGTGTCCTCACAGTCATGGTACCAGGACTTGGTTTTCTCTGTGTAGATGGAGTACTCTGTGCCCCCCGTAGCCCATGGAGTAATGTTACATGTGGATCTTTTTGCCCTGGTTCTGCTGGGAGATGCGCCGGCCACTCAGGTACTCACAGTAGAAGCTCTGTTTCTGTTTCATCTCGAAACCTTGTCATAGATGTCTGCATGGTACTTGGCCTACTTATAGCTGCTCATGATCTCTTTGCTCTTCACAACTTGGGTGTAGGATGGCGGTACCATGTGGGCTCAAATCAACACATAGTTCAAGACTCCGTCTTGGTTGATGTCCATATCAGGGATCTTAGCGAGGCCCGCCACTGCCATGTTTTGTTGGTGCATGCCCAGTAGACAACCCCCTCATTTTATTTTTGCAATTTACTTTTAAAAAATCATTTTATCAGGGGTTCTGAAAATACTTATCACAATCCATGCATCCATCCATCCATTGTGTCAAACACTTTCACTTATGTTGCCATCATCATTAAGGCAAGCATTAAGAACTAGAGGAAAGTTGCATGTTTCATTGATGTTTAACCACACAGTGAATGGCTCATCTCTTTCCTGTGACTGTTCAATTGTCTACAGATTGGTTTTGAGTCTCTACTCCATGCCCCCCCCATTTACATGAATATGAGTTTTTGTTCTGGATCTTTGATGTCTGATATCTGATCCGATCACATCTTGTGTTGAAGCAGACTGGTGTGCTTTCTCCATGTGGGCTTTGTTGCTTGTCAGCTAGCTAGCTGCTTTTCTATCTTCAAGCCTTTAAGATCCCAGGTACTAAATATTTTGATAGTTGGGCACCATCAGCTTTTTTCACCACCACATTTGCTTATGTACCTTGTGTGATAAGGATCAGGTATCAGTCATCACGAGACATAAAACAATCATACCAATTCAAATGAGTGGTGGGGTCAGAGTGAAGACCCAAAATCCATCTGCAGACAATTGAATCTCCCTTCACAGAAAGGTCACAAGGAAGGGAAGTGTCAACCAGAGTGTAACACAGTACTAAGGAAACACACAACAGTCCTTTAGCACTTTAATTCTCCCCACCCCCACTATCAAGACCTCCATTCTACCTTACAAACCTGACTAGACTGGGGCATGTAAATGGGTTCATATAAGAACTCTGGACACAAGGAATTCAGCACAGATATGCCACAGAATAGCCATAGAAGTAGTGATACCATGAAGATAGGGGAATGTGGGAGGAAAAGGAGGAGAAGAGGGGAGTCAATTGCAAGGATCACTATATATAATCACTCCAAACTCCAAGGGGACAAACAAAAGAAATGCGAATGAAGGAAGACAGCGGACAGTGTAAGATATGATAACAATCATAATTTATAAGTTATAAAGGGCTCACAAAAATGGGTATTGTGAAGAGGAGCTGATGCCCAGGGTCTGTGTAGAAAGAAAATGTTTTGAAAATGATAATGGCATCATATGTCAAATGTGCTTGATACAATTGATATATGGATTGTGACATGAGTTGTAAGAGTCCTGAATAAAAGGATTAGGAAAAAAAGACTAATGACCTTGGCTTCTAACTAAAAGGTTAGACAGAGGATAGACATGACAACCTCCTGAAAAATCAGCCTTTGGAAACTCCGTGATACACAATTCTCCCGGAGGCATGCATGGACTAAACTCTAAGTCAGGTGACAACAGGTCATCATCATTGGTTTTAAAAATTCTCACCTGTTCAGTGTTTAGTATCCCACAGGACCCTTATGGACTGAGATGTCTGCAAGGATCTGTGACCCACTTCTACATCCAGAAGAACGCTGAAAGAGGGAATTTGGTCAATATCCACACATTGCCAACAGAAGTCTATAATGTCCAACAGCTCTCCAGTTCTTTGAACAGCTCAGGGCCCTTTAACTGGAGGTGGGGGTAGGCTCACCGTTTACTAAATTTTTGTTGGTAAAGATAGAGAAATCTTAGGAAATTCTAAGGTATAAATGGTTGCATACCCAGAGTTGGATTATTCTCATCTTGTGTTCTTTAATGGTCAAAGAGGTATTGTAGAGAGTTGGTTTATTTCTTGGCATTCGTAATTGGGTCCAGGAAATCTTTAAATCAATTTCTAATTGCTAACTAGGCCTCAGGGAATCTGAGCCATCACCAGTGCCACAGCACTCGTCAGGGTCGGCATTTGCTGCCGCTGGGTTTCTGCAGCCGTTTTCAAACACTTCCTTCTCCATCACTCCATTCCAAGGCAGGCTGTCCAAGCTGGTCTTAAGTCTTCCTTCTTCTAATGCAATGAGTGATGAACATCAACTTTCTACCTATTGTGCTGTTGTTGTTTGTCATTGAATTGGTTCAGACCCACTTCGACACTGCACAACAGAAGGAAACACTGCCAAGGCTGCTCACTGCTCACATGTCAAACATCCTAGTATCCCATTCCTATGGCCCTACCTTAAGCCACCACCCTTCGTAACATGGGTCCATTCCTCCCCTGTGGTCATCACAGAGGGTCTATGTCTATGTTCCAAGAGATTGGAAGCTTCCTGGAGTTTTTGTTGCTGCCTATTTCCACAGAGTGAGTCCTGAAGGAAGCAGAAGGGGACTTTGCCAGGGCTTGCAGCACTCCCACAATCACCAACAATTTTCACTTCATCATTGTGGTTCCTATGTCAATCCATCACCCCACGAGCTTCCCCTGTCTCTCTGGATCTGCACTTCCCACACATGCTGTTCTCTCCCGGGAGGGGAACCTCCTGATGGTGACTCCAACGCAAGGGAGTTGGACATGCTTCTGTTGGGGTCCACCTTGTTTTCGTGGGCTAATTTTAGAAGAGGATCCCAAGGCTGTGTTTTCTAGTCTCCTCTGCTCTGGAAACTCCCCTGAAGCCTGTGTTCTGGGGTAACCCTGATGACCCTAGAAGGACTGGTGGCATGGTTTCCAGCATCACAGGACAGTTCAAATCCCCACAATACAACACATTGGCAGACAAACAGCAGACGGAGAAGCGCCGACCCACTATGAGGGGCCCCCCAAAAGTTCATCCATCATTGTTTTTGGAGCCCCCCACACAGGTCAAATATGTTATTTCTTGGTGACACTGAGTATCACACTCTATTCTCCTGAAAGTTTCAGTCTAGAATATGGTCTATGCCAGGAGTCAGCCACCAGACCACACGGCACACCCAGTTAAGGCTACCTAAAGAAGACCACAGGCACAATTGCAGCCTGTGTGTCAGGAAACTGAGAAAGGGGGCTGGGGACATAACAGATGAGCCCAGTGATGGAGAAGGTCTGGCTGATAGCATGCTGCGCTGCGAGAATTTCCTCCCACCCTGCAGAGGAGTTTCTATTACAGAAATTCAAGGTGATTAAAGAGGAGATACGCAGATCCAGTCCACGCTGCCCAAGCGGGGGCTCATGTGTGACAAGAGTGCAAACAGACTGACTCCAGTGCGGTTGCACTGGACTCTGAAGTACCCCTCAGAGTTCCTTCAGATTTCTGAGCTGGACTGTGCATCTTTCTGGAAGTCAACAGCTTTATCTTTCTCCCTTAGAGCCCAGGGGGAGTTCCAAACCCTTGACTTTCTTTTAGTAACCCAGCACTTAACCCGCTGTAACACCAGAACTCCTTCAACGCTGGCCAAGCCTCACCCAGAGTCATTGAGTCAGTTCTGCCCCACAGTGACCCTATGGCGGATTTCCCAGGCTATAGGTCTTTGTTCCTGCGGATGGCTTCACTGTTCTCCAGCCTGTTCTAGCACCCTGGGGCGGGTTAGCCATTGAAATCAGGAATGGTTTGGGTGGAGGGTGCCACTTTTAAAATCACAGCATCTGGGTCTTCAGAAATTAATGCTTCACACACGTTTGCTTATACAATTAGGAACTTAGGGTTCCCTTATAAATGCTGATTCCATCAAGAGCTAGCAAGCTTGCTGGGCCAGAGGGGCAGGATTGGAGCGCTGCCACCCACCAGCCTCTGTAACTAAGGTAAGGACAGCTGGGTCAGAGGAGGGGGATGCGTCCCATCCTTGACAAATGAGAAAAACGAAAATCAACGTACTTGCAAGTAAGCAATCCATCCATCTGCCTAGCCTTTGTGGCAGGGAGCCCTGGTAGTGCAGTGGTTAAGCGCCTGGCTGCTAACCCGCCAGCCTCTCTGCTGGAGAACACGGGAAGTCGGTTTCAGAAAAGATTTAAGGCTTCCGAAACCCCAAGGAGGAGGGCTACTGAGTCCTGCAGGGTCGCTCCGAGTGAGGAATCCTCCGCGAGGCAGTGGATTTTCAGTAACCCTGCGAGACACACACGGCACAGTCACCAGGTTCCATCAAGCCGCCGGGCAGAGACAGCTTAGCGCCACCGACCCCCTTTTGTGAAAAAGCTGCGCTTTCTCCAGACGCGCCTCCCCGGCTTAGGCTCCAAGGGTCTCCTCTCTCTCTGCTCCCGGCTCCCTCCCGCGGTTGGGAAGCTGGTTTCCCGGAGCCTGGCAGGGAGGGGGTATCTTGAGCAAGTCCAGAAAGTCCAAGGAGGGCAGTTTGAGGAGGACCAAAGGGCAAAGGATCCAGCTCGAAAACTGTAAGTTCGGATTAGTTTTCTGACTTTTGGCTTCTGGTCTCCAGGGCTCCATGGATTGTGGTTCCGAGGGCAACCCGCAGAGCGGAATGGGGGCGGGGTGGCAGGAAAACGGACCCCTCACCCCCGTTCCGGCCAATATTTGCCACTTAGCCCGCCGGGAAAGGCCCGGCGCGGTTCTCCCCCAAGGCACCGCAGGCCAGGAGGAGGGCGCGCGGTGGTGCGCAGGGTTGCGGGGGCCGCGCGACGGGGCGCGTCGGTAGCTCCCGCCAGTCCTTCCGACAGCGGGCAGCGGGGCTCCTGCGCTGGTTTCTCCGCCGGCTGCGCGCCCCGTGCCCGGCGGCGAGCGGCCGGCCCCGGGCGCAGTGCGCGGCGATTGGCGGAGGCGCGGTCCCGGGGAGCGGGGGCCGGGGGTGGGGGGCCGCCGCTCCGCTCTCCGCCCGCCTGGATCCCTACAGCCCACCTACCGCCCTGTGCTTGCGCCCTTCTCCTACTGGAGGTGAGTCAAGCGCCGGCGACAGCGGGGGGTAGGATCGCCTGCCGCCCCAAGTTCGAGTGGCAGACCGGGAGGCGAGGCTCCGGAGGCCGAACTGCGAGGCGATGGAGCTGGGGTGCCGGGCTGGGGACTCGGGGCGCACGGGCGCCGGGTGGGGAGCCAGAAGTAGTTCAGGGTGAGCGCGACCTCCGAGCTCTCCAGATGGCGCGGCCCCCAGGGAGCTCTGTCCCGCGCTGCCCAGAGCGGAGGGCTCTACGCGGGGAGGGCCGCCGGGGATGCGGCGGCGGGCGGAGACTGCCAGGGGGCGTGCGCCCGTGCGCGCGGGGTCCCTGACCCTGCAGCGCCAGATGCTGGGTACCTTGCATGGAGGTGGCACTCACCTGGGGCTGCTGGCGTCCGCCGTACTGTTAGTGTTTCCTGGATGAGGTGCATTGGCAAGGGTCCCTTTCGCCCGCTGGCCAGAGGTGGAAGCCTGCGCGGTGGCGCCTGGCCCCGCGAAAGACACGGTGGACCTTTCCGGGAGAGCTTGTGGTTCCCTGTGGATAACGGAGCGAGGGCTCTTGGTGTGCGGGGCTTCGCGCTATAGATCCTCACCCGGCACTTCTCTGCAAGTCAGAGTTCCGGTGAGTGGAAACTGACAGGGAAGCAAGCGAGCGGTAGGGAAAGGGCTGACCAGGATGGGAGCAGCCAGGCTTGGGTGTCTCTGGCGTTGGCGATCTGCGAATTGAACCGACCTGGAAGATGCTTGAAACACCTTTGACTTGACAGAAAATCGCTAGTCTCCATTAGACCGTTTACTGAGTAAAAGCTCCCTAAGTAGGATCCATCCTTCCAAATACCTGTTACCAGAAAGGTGTGCAGCTCATTCTCCCCACAGAAGTAAGATGAACAGAACTTTGTGGAGGAGAAAATAGAAAAGATAAAAAATGTCGATAACCCATGAAAGGAAGAGTAGGGAGAATTTGCTAAGTGACAGGTATGTATTTATTAAAAACCTACTGGGAGGACAAAAGTATGTTATGTTTTGAAAGTCTTTATGAACAGTAGTAGCAGCATTTGTGTGTGTATGTGTGTGTATGTGTGTGTGTGTGTGTGTGCGCGCGCGCAGAGTAGCAGTATTTTTAAAATAGAAAAGTTTGCATTCAGGGCCAGTCATGTCTACATAGTTTAAAATGTACCTTTTATAAGGACATGCTGTTATTGTGGGGAGGTGGGGTGGGTGGCAAGGAATAAAGTCAATGCAGCTAAAGCTTTCTGTAAGTCACCAATACTTTTCTTTTTAAAGACCTACTTTAGGCTTTGTTTACCAGAGGGTTTATGTGTAAAGGAGAATCTCTTTTCTTTATTTTTAGGACTCTTTGAAGCCATATCTATTAAAATGCCTAAGAATTGCAGCTCAAAGTAAAAGGGGTAACTCTGGAAGTCTTGCTTCTATGCTAGCGCTTAAGTAGAGAGCGGTGTAGCTGAAGCCATCGGGAAACCACCAGAGATAATAGTCTTATCTGGGAAAGCAAGTTGAAAGTCTGCCTGTGGAAAGAAACAGAAAGTAATCCATCCATTCCTCAAGCCAACCACCCTCCTGTTAATAGCTATTGAGGTTGCAGCTGTAATAAAAGGACGCTGGTTGCACCCTTATGGCATGCACCATATTATTGTAATCAAAGGCTGTGATAGGGCATTTGAATTGTGTGTGCAGTCCGCTGACAGATTCCCAACTCTTCTGAAATCTACTTTTATTGACTTAATAGCACAAGGTTTCTGTCCTTTCTAAGAAAAGGGCAGTTGTAAAGCATCTATATGACTACAATTTACCCTTGAATTGACTGGAGTTCTTAGCGCCCAGGGAAGAAGGGAGAGAACAGAATGAGAGTATTGAGCTGCCTGGCCAATCTTCAGGTTTCTGGGGGTCAAATGTTCACCAGTCACCTGTCTTCAGATGTGATTTCTTTGCTGATCTACCTGTTATTCAGCATGTTAGGAGCGGGTGTTTCACTGCGCTGTTCGTCTCTTGGCAAAGCTGGCGTGAACGTCCCAGGATGTGTATTGATAGGAAGAAGGGGACATTATCTTTGTGTTGAGTCAACCACTTTCCTAATCAAATCTCCCAGACATCTTTTCTAAAGGACTCAACCCATAAATTGTTCTCCTCTGTCAATATTTATTGCTGAATGATTCCAAATTCTTGGATCTTAGAAGGTTTTTATGTCTATTGCTTTAGAAGCTTGTATTGCATCCCCGTTCTCTCACATAAAACAAAGCAAAACAACATTCTGTGTGCTTGTTTGCAAAACTACAAAGCATAAGCATGTGCTGCGAGTTTCAGAAACTTCTAAATTAACCAGCTTACAGTAGTTGATTGCACTGGGCTATGATAGAAGTTTCCTTTCCTTGCATTAAAGAATCCTTTCCTACTTAGCCTGGTATGGGGGTGGGGATATCAGGGGAGTTCAGGACAGGAAGGCAGGCATGTGATCAGATCCTGCTTGTGGCCAATGCATCTTTTGACAAGTGGAGCACATCTCCCTTTAACTAGCAATGCAAGAGTGCCTCCTCTGGGGGTTTGTTGGTTCTGCAGGGAAGGAGGGAAGAGGGGAGGAGAGAGAGAGAGAGAGAGAGAGAACCCCTTTAAGACGCTGAGGTTATCTCCCCTTCACCAGTGCAAATACAGATGCAGACACTAGAGATGCACATCCTGCTAGGACTGTTTCCTCTCTGCTCCTTTGCAAAAGGTTTATCTAAACAGCATGCTTTCTATTGAAGTCACAAAAACCCCACCTGCCGAAATGGAATTAATTACAAGGACACAGTTTTTGAACAAGGGGTGCAGCTGTTAATTTCTTTTTAAAGGCAAACTGTGAGGACCAAAGTCCCTTCGGATCCAGTTGCCCCATTGTGACATCTTGTTGAGAGCCCTGGTGGCCCAGTCTAAACATGCCTCTGCTCACCCACAGATAGGTTTGAACTCACTGGCTGCTCCCTGGGAGAAAGGAGAGGCTCTCTACTTCTGGAAAGACTGAAGTCTTTGACCCCCTGGGGCCAGTTCTGCTTTGTCCTGTACGCTCTTTGTGTCCTGTAGGAAATGACTCCATGGCAATGGCTTTGGTGACTGTACCTAATTTGGAAGTCAGTGTTTGTCCCCATTGTTTTCTCCTTAGTCTACAAAATTCACTTGCTTTTCACCCCATCAAAGGGTCTGCTCCTAGGGTGGGCTGTCAACCAGCCTTTCCTCACAGACAGCCCCTTCCCCAGAAGCAAGGCCTCTTTTCACCTTTCCAATCCCTGATTGGGAAAGGGGACCAAGAAGTCAGGTAAGCCCTGACTTTCTTGTGCTTTTATTGCAAACGTGGTGACACCTATACACACGAAACTATTCACCACGGATGAGTGAGTAAGTACAAGCAAGCCCTTGCTTATTAGAAAATTGTTCCTGCTTCCACTCATGGCCACAGTTCTTAGTACTTTGTTAAGGATGGATCTGTAATCCTTCTAGAGGAGGTTTTTGTTTTTTCTATGCTTGATAACCAGATACACACTAAAGGCAAAGTGAGTCATGTCCAAGACCCCTGGTGTACTAGTTAGGCCAGTAAACGGTAGGAGATTGTAGTCTATAGCTGGAACGCTGTTTGTCCCTGGGAGCTTGTGGGTTTGATCACAGCTTCTTGACATGAGAAGTTATGCCCCAGAAGGCTCATTGCGAAAATGTGAAAAATCAGACGGTTTAAATACAGAGGAGAGAGGGCTATTTCATTAATAGTTAAAAATACCAAAGTTAATGCTAAACTTCATATGGCTTCAGATACAGCTAATTAAATGACACCATACTGCTATAAATGATGCTGGTGGTGACAAAATGATGGTGAGGTTGAGATTGACAGTTGCCTTAGGAGCAGAGAGCTACCCCAAATAGAATTTTTGGCAACTGTCAGAAGCACAACTATCATTTTTTTAAAGTACGTTATATTTCCAAATAAAATGGCCATATGTCTACTACATTCTCATGTCTGATTTTCTGAACTTACATGCTCAATTTCTGAAACCATCCATGGTTGTCTTTTCAATCTCAATGGAGATACTTAAGTGTCATTATGCAGTCAGAAATTTTTTGTTTGTTTGTTTTGATGGTGTGGAAGAGAGAAGGTAGTTTTAAACGCTGCATTTGTTCTCCTTATACATGGAGGGAGTGTCAAAAAGTTCATGGCATGGAAAAATAAAATAAAAAGCTAATGGGATTTTTTTTTCAGAAGCTTTCTGAAGCTTCCTCCCTATATCCTTGATTATTATCACTGCCTTCCCCTGTTCCAGCCCGGATGGTACCCATGATCTTCTTTGAAAATGAAGTCTCAGACTCCTACAATGTTGAGTAAGATCAAATCTGCTTTTTTTTGGCTTTGGGGGAAGATGACAAATTCTAAAGATGATAAAAAGAGATTCATTACTCAGCAGGAGGCATTTTTGGCAGGCACTGCGATACACCCACCAGATCTGATCCAATCACCAGCCCCAGCTCCTCCAGCACAGAGGTGCCTCTGTGACCTTGGTACCTCACTGGACCTTGGTGGATATCTACTGGGATGGGAATTTCCAGCAGCTGGCCTGGTTTCTGTGTTCCTCACCTGGAATCTTCACAGTAGATTGTAGGAGACGTCTTCTTCTTGTTCATCTTCTTCTGTGTTGTATCGTTTTCCTTCTGGCACATGAGTCATGAGTTCCAGGAGAGTCACACTCTTTCCTTCACTCTGATTGAAATGATCTCTCTCTTTTCTCTCTGGACATCACATTTTCCAGCTTGATTTAGAGGCAGTGCTTAGAACTGATGTTTGGCCAGAGCTTGGCCTGTGCTACTTTCTTTTCAGGATCATTTCCTGAATTTTTCTCTTTCATTAATGAGGGATGATTGGAAAGTATATTTCCCTTCTTTAATATTCCCTAAAATATCTGTAGTGCAACTGTGTGGACAAGATCACATGGCAACAGGGAACAAGTATTCTTCTCTATGCACTCCCCCACACACTACACACACACACACACACACACACACACACTACCCACTTGGTTCATTTCCGAGCATAACAACCCCATACAAGGTTCCTGAGATAATCAATCTTACAAGGATCAAAAAACTGCACCTTTCTCTCTTGGAAGAGTTGGTGGATTTGAACTGTTGACCTTGTGGCTAACAGTGCAATCTTATACCACAGTGCCATGACCACCATGACAGTGCTTCTCTTATGAAAACTAGAGTCCTCTTGTTCTGTGCACAGAGATAATCACCCTGAGCACCTGCTCTCATGTGAGAAAACAAGGGCAAATTCAGGGTTTTGAAGGGGACCCTGGATGAATCAAGAGACAGTCTATTCTGTCATCACTAAATTTAATACATACCATTAAATAGCTAAGGGTTCTCATTCCAAACCATACAGAAAAACACAACCCCCCCAAAATTTTGTAAATGGAAGATTGTTCCGAATACAGAGATACTAGTTTGCAGTTGCCCCTGAATCCCTGACCTCATATGCACCCTGAAAATGGATAGCGTGTATCTATTCAAGGGTTTCATGAAGAATACAGTACAGAGAAAAATGTACTTCAACTTTCAAAAACATCTAGAACATGACCATTTCCTTCTGTCAGACCCAAAACAAGATCTATCCCCACCCTACCCCCAATTCATTATTCTTATGGCTTCTGGTATTATTATACTTTCATGGCTCGAGGAATATCAGTTAGGTTCCAGAAATGGTCAGTAGTTAATCTTTATGGACTTCTCTGATTCTCATGGAATATTCTGTCATGTGTATAGCAAGTCTCAAGTGTCTTGCTTCCAATTAATTTCCTAGTGAATGCAAATCCCCCCATGTGCTTCTGGACTATGATGTTATCCTTTATGTTCCTATAAAGATTGGCAGCTGGGAAACCCAAGAAGGGCAGTTCAACTCCAGCCTACCAGATTGCTGGGAGACAGACAGAATCGACTCCATGCCAGTGAGAGCGGGATATACCTGTTTCCCTCCACCCCCAGTAAGAAGCATTTGTTTGCCTTAAAAAGAAAGACAGCTTTACTAAATCAGTGTTACAACCATGTTCAGCTATGTGTTAGTGTAAGGCTTCCTGAACAGTAATGGCAGTTTGTGGGAAATTGGAATGAAAAAAAAAAAAAAAGGAATTTGTCCACAAACTTTTTGAAACTCTTTGTATTTGGAAAATGTTATGGAAGATCTGCCAGAGGTCTCAAAAGCCTCTGCTCTTGGCCTCGCCTTTAGGGCATCAGGGATGGCATCAATTCCATCCCAGAGACCAGCCATGAGTTTTGAACATAGAATGACGACAACAAGCAGCACAGCTCACTGTCACTACTGAGGGTCACCTGTCCTGGGAGAGGAACAGCACTTCCCCTGCATAGTTGGTTACATCCATTACACTCCAGTTACTCCTGGAAAGCACACAGAACTGTGCACCTTCCGAAGCAGCAGTTCCTGGTCTATAACTCAGTGGGCGATAAAGCCTGTTTCAAAACTATTCATGTGCACTCTGTAGTGACAAGGGGGTTGATATTTTGTGCTACTTGTCATGTTTTTCACATGCTGACTTCAGGTGAAACAGAGTCTGAAAATGTAGACTTTTGCTGACTTGCAGACCTGCTCAGGCAGAAAACAACCACCCCCCCCACCCCCCCTGCCAAGATACTTTTAGTCATTGTTTTTAAGGAGGAGCAACGAATTCCAGAGTTTGTTCATCAGTTCATCTCATGTTTTGAGGTGGTTTCACAAAGGCTAAATGGAGCAGAAAATCCAAGAAAATTTTGTAATAATGAGTTTTATTTGGATAAAATAATATTAGCTATTAAGATTAAATGAATAATAAACTCTCTACTTGGAAATAATGCTTTGCTACTCAGTTGAACAAAGATAATTAGAACAAAAAGATGGCATGATAAAGTGATTCCAGGGCAGAGAAATGAAGCTGGCTCAGCAAGCTTCTTCGCCTGGCTTACTCTGCCCCATCCCCTGGGCTTTCTGTTTCTTGCTCTCTCCTTAGGTCTCCATCCATTTGAATGTTTGACGTTGTTGACTGAGGCGTGTCCCGTTGACCACAGGACTACGTGTGGTGATTTTCAGCTTGACCAAAAGGGGAATAAGAAAACTTAAAAACATAAACTAAAAACAAATCAGCAAGGCTTAGCTTTAAAATACCGGAGCCAACACAAACATTTCTGTCTTGCACAAAGAGTAGTAGTCTTGAACCCAGTACCCAGTACCCCTTATACCATCACTGCTGTTAATGTCTATGTTTCGGTCCTCTTCTTTTGAACACACACACACACACACACACACACACACACACACACCTCCTGCCAAAAGTAAAAAGCAACCAAAATGCACTGTCACAGCGTCAATTCAGTGACAGGGACCCACAGAGGTTTTGTTACTCTTGGTGTTAGGTGCTGTCGCGTGGGTGTCCATCCATCAGTCCTGTGTCATCCTCACACGTGTTCTTATGTTTGAGCCGCTTGGTGCAGCCATTGTATCATTCCACCTTGTCTGTGATCTTCCTCATTTTTGCTGCCCTTCTACCTTACCAAGTTCTTCTCCCGGGACTAGTCTCACCTAAGACCATTTTCAAAGTATGTGAGATCGAATCTCACTATCTTTGTCTCTAAAGAAACTCCTGAATGAGTTTGCTAAACTGTAAGTCTTTATACATGCAAACATTTTTCTCTCAAGGACAGGCTAATGTATTTGAACTGCCATTCTTGTGACTGACCAGCGTACCAACAACACCTCCTGCATTCATTCTTCCTAAAAACAAAAATGAAACAGAGCAAACCCTCTGCCATTTAGTTGATACCAACTCCTGGCAATCCTATCAAGCAGGTAGAATTGACATTGTGGATTTCTGAGACCTCAGCTCTTTTTTTAATGATTCATTTTGATTTTTTTCTGACTCTTATAACTCTTGTCACAATTCATACATTCCTTGACCTGGTGAATTTGTGCATATGTTGCCCTCGTTCTTTTCTAGATACTTTCTATTGAGCCCTTGGTATCAGTTTCTCCCCTCACACCGCCCCCTCCACAGCCATAATCCCTTGATAGATTGTACATTGTTATTATTTTCATCTCTCACAATGTCCACTGTCTCCCTCCCCCCATATTTTCTGCTGTTCTCTCCACTGGAGACGGGTGCATGGTTATGTGTACATCATGGAGATTGAGTCCCCCTTTCCCTCTTCCTCTTCCCCCTACCCTTCTGAAATCACTATTCCCACTCCTGTTCCTGAAATTTGTGTGTCATGCGTTGCCATCTCTTATCTATACCTGTATATATGTTCAAATCTAGTCTGAATTGTGAAGTAACACTGGGGTCATGGTAGTGGGGGGGTGTGGTTCAATAGAGTTTGTTCCATCATTGCTTCACTGCACTCTGGTTGGCTCATCCCTTCCCTGTTTCCCTCTGTGAGGGGATTGTTCCATTGTCTTTAGATGGACTTTGGATCTCTACTCCATAGAGATCCTTGTTCTACAGTATTGGTTTTTGTTTGTTAAGTGTCTGTTGATGCATATTACCTGGTCCCTATAATTTCTCATGATCCAGGGAGGGGGTCAGTTTGACTCCGGTTGGGGACAGTCTTGTTGTTCTTTCTTTTCATGCATTCTGCTTACGTGGCCACGTTGTCCTCATGATTTGGTGCACCATGGTAGAATCTGCATGCCTGCTCCAGGTCCTGTGGAGATAAGACCCATTCTCTCCCACTGGGTGCGTTAGTACTCTGCTCCCTACATAATTATTTCACTGTCTCCCCACCCCTACTTTCTCCCTCCCCCCTCTCCCTTCCTCATTTTTGTGTTGGACCAACATGTGCCTCCTTGGGTTGGGTCCAACCTCCTCCCAATTCCTTGTATCTCAACCCAAATGTTGTGATATCAGAGGCTTCTCTTCTACACCTATTGTGGTGATGACTCTTACCTCAGGGGACTCATGCTGTACTTCTCCTTTTGTGATTGACTGGCTTCGCTTAGCATAAATAAGTTCCTCCAACTCTTTCCATGAAAAGATATGCTTCATGTGCTCATCGGTGCTTTTTAGTGATGCATAGTACTGCAATGGGTGCATGTGACACCTTACTAATTCACTCATTTACCGAATGACGTTTAGATTGTTTCCAACTCTGTATGATTGTGAATTGAGCTGTAATAAACTTTGGAGCGCGTAAGCCTGGATATAGCTCATGCCTCACCTTTTCTGGGTATATGCCCAGTTGAGGGATAGTTGAACACCTCAACTCATTATGGGAGTAGGAACCCCCATATTTCTCCCAAGGACCATCTGATGGCTTTGCACGTGATCTTTCGTATTGCAGCTCAATGCATACCACTACGTCACCAGGGCTCCCTAGCTAGAACGTCTTTCTGTTTTGATTTGTACCTCCCACCACAAAGTGATGGCGCACAGGGGAACCATCCTGAAATGCTGCAGATCCACAGGCCAGTAGCTCTTTAGTTTTTATGGGGTTTCCCCCTTTTGAACTAGTCATCGTGAATGCCACACAGCTCAGACAGGACAAGAAGGCAAAAGAAGGGGGAGGATGAAACATTTGGAAGATCCAGGGAGAGGGAATGAAGAAGGATTTTTGGCCTTGGAATGCAGATATTTGAAGCTATATTTAACCCTTTGGAACATGTCCCCTGTTGTGATCGGTCATGGGCTTAAGTTCATTTGAGTGACCTTTGTGTGAACACATACCATTATACCTTTCTCAGACCCCCACACATACACACTGTGGGAATTAACTGTTTGAGTCATCCTTCAACCTAACACCCTGGAGCCCTGTATAGTCAATATATAAAATAATATGTTGGCTTAAACTACATTGTCAGCTATCTAATGGCAAGGGAAAGGAATTGGGGCATCTTGAAGAAGAGATTCTGTGACCATTGACCAAATGTATGCACCCTGCTATATCAGAAACAGTGCTGGTGGGTATCGTGAAGCTGATTTTGACTCATAATGTGAGAGAACAGAACTTCTCCAGGGGACATCCCAGGCTGAACAATATGCAGGAGAGTCACTGGGTGCAGTAGACCACTCATCTTTCTGTTAGCAGCTGCATGACAGTCAAGTTGTTAAATAGCATACTGATAGATACACTACTGTTTCTTCTTTATAGGCCAAGCTTCTCAAAGTGTCCTATAGAGGACTTCTGTCTGCCTCATAAAAGAGAATTTCATCACCCACACTTTTACTCAGCCCAAGTAAAACTTTTCTGCATTTTGTAGGCTCTCGGGCCAGGTAAAGGAAACTTGACTCAGGAGTCTGACACATGCTTCCCATACTGCAGAGAAATGCAGTGGAATTGTGTACAAAGTGTTACGATGATCCCCAGGAGACCTTGGGTGGGACCTGTAGTTAATGTGCTCAGATACTGATATAAATCTAGAGGATCAGTTCCACCCAGGGGCATCTGGGAAGAGAGGCCTTGTTCATTTTCTTCCCAAAATCTGCCATGGTAAACCCTGAGGTGTTGACATCTGAAAGGCAGGACCACAATGAGTCAGAATCCACTCAGTGGCAACTTGTTTGTGCTGCCTATACATGCCTGTGACCAGGGACTGTGTGTGTTGGCTTTGTTAGTGGTTAATTTCCCAAAATAAAAAATGAACTTAATTACAGTGAAGATAATCTCTATGTAAATAGTTTCTGGAGGTCAGTTAGGTACACTGCTCTGTTGCAGCTACTATATATACATAAATGAACCAAAAAAACTCACTGCCATTGAGTTGATTCTAACTAAGAGCAACCATATATGACTGGGTACTACTTGGTTTTCTGAGACTGTAACTCTCCACTGGAGTAAAAAGTCTCATCTTTATCCTGCATGCAGCCTGGTGGTTTAAAATTGCTAACTTTGTGGTTTACAGCCCAATAATTAACTACTCCACCACCACAGGTCCTTGTGGATAGAAGTATGAGAAACAGAAAAAAGTTCCTCTAGGCAGAGCTTTCCTAGTACAAATTTTTCTGCTAGAGAAGCATTGAGCAGCTTGTGCACCCAGCAGCATCACCTGGGAAGATTCTCTCTGATCAAACTGATTTTTTTTTAATCAATCAGTTCCCCATGAACCTCATTTTTTGTTGATGACTAATTTAAAAAAACAGTGTGTGGATGTGAAATTTTGTTTCCTACTTGAGAACAATGTCACAGAAACTGTTGTGAAGATAAACACAGCTTACAAGTACAGTGCTATGGGAAAAACTCAAGTGTAAGAGTGGTTTTCTTGAATCAAAAAGGTGAAATGTTGATTGATGACCAAACTCATTCTGGACAGCCATCAACTTCCCAAATGGATGAAAATGTAAACTCATAATGCATTTAGAGTTTGTCCCATGAGGTCAGACTGCTAATCCAGCTATCTATTTAGAGGTTCTGGAAATATGGAGTAATAATGTGTAATGACAAAAAATGCTTTATTTGTGACAAATGCAGAATTTGTTTTGCCACCACTACAATGCACCTGCTCACAGAGTCATCTCAGTGCACAAGTTTTGGGCACAAAACAACATGCCTCAATGAGGAAGAGGCTGTCAGCCATTCAAACAGATACGTTTAAAAAATGTTTTCAAGAATGAAATTGCAGATTTGACAAATGTAGTACATGTACTGAAGAGTACTTTAAAGGCAATAAGATTATTTTGTTTTTAGAACAATTACCCACAGTTTTATTTTTCTCTTATTTTGGGGGGTAGCCACCTCCTATAAGACAGGCATTTTTGTCCATCAAGGTTCAAATAACATATCTGCTTTAAAAAAATCCAGTGGCGTAGTGGTTGTGTGCAGAACTGTGGCCTACTGGGTTGGAGGTTCAAATCCAGCAGCAAGGCTGGCCCTCTTACTCCCACCACCAGAGGGCAGTGATGCCCCCCACAAAAAAAAATCCAGATCAACATAAGAAAGTCCCAAATTCTAGTCATCCTTCTTGCACACAGAGTATGTCACTGACTCCCTAGCCTCTGAAGGCAAGTGCTGCTGCACACTGAGCTGATGTGCCCTAACTAATCTGCTGAATTCGTTTTCTCCTTGTGTGGAAGAGACACATGCTCCAAGAAGCAAGAAAAGTAAATTAAGCAGCTCTTGTTAAAATTCATATTACATTTCAGAAATGTGTCAAACATTTATTTTATGTCCCTGCAATGTTCTCATTGCTCCTTACTCTTTATTTTTCATTATTAACAATGTCTACGTTATCACAGTTAAAAAACACCCCACCAAAATTGATAATACATCTTTTTCAAAACAGAAAAGTAAGACCTGGGTGGAGTACTGGGGTAAGGGGTTGAGGGAGGCAGGTGTGTGGGGGTGGAGAGATTATTCAGCACCCAGATTATGGAAAAGTGTAAAGAAAAATCTGCCTAGGGCAGTGGTTCTCAACCTGTGTGTTGTTAAGCCTTTGGGTGTCAAACAACCCTTTAACAGGTGTCTTCCTATTCATAACAGTAACAAAATTATAGTTATGAAACAGCAAAAAGAACAATTTTATGGTTGGGGGGTTACCACAACATGAGGATCATGGCAGAGAAGCACTGCACTAAGGAATTGTTCTCCGTTCCAGGTTTCAGCTGGATTACCCCATGGAGTGGTTCTGTTCTATTGCAGAGGGTTGGTGTGAGTCGAAATCAACTTCGCATCACTCACCAACACTGCTTCTGATTTAGGAGGGCACACACATTTGGTCAATGGTCACAGGCCTTCTTGCTTCTTCAGGATGCCTTATGTCCTTTCCTTTGTCATTTAATCTTTGCCAATGTAGTTCAAGCCAACATAATTAAGTCACACATTGACCACACAGGATCCTGGTCAGTGGAGTTCATACAGGGACCTGGAAAATGCAATCCCCAGGTCACACAGCAGGTTCAAGGACAAAGACTTCTGAGGTTTTATTCATAGAACAGATTACCTGTAAATGCACATATACATATTTATCCCTCACCTGGAAAGACTGTTAGTGCATGCAGATAGACTTAGCTGACACAGCTCTGACTGATGAAAATCACAGAAATTATGCCTTTCGGAAAGAGTCTTACATGCTTCTTAAAATGCTTTTGTTGCCACTGTGAGTTTCCATCTAGAACATTTTTTTGTTCATTTTTTGATACATTTCTCTGGATTCAAGTAGAACTATCTAGAATGACTCCTTTGATGCAAGATTTGCCAAAAATATATTACTAAAGATGTTCTTAAAATGAAAACTAATGTCATTTCCCAAACACATTAGATTTTCCCCATAACCTGTTTCTGTGGGAACAGGTCCAGCATGTAGGGAAGTGAGGGTGCCAGAGTCAAATTCAGTCATCAATTGTGTACACAGTCTCCAGAGACTTGACTTGATGATGCAGATCTAATTTTATTACAGCTTTTGTAAGAGTTTTATAGGTTCCATTGACCAATCAGCTCATACTTCCCGGTTTCCAAACATATCCTTAAATGGTCATAGGTTTGTAGCATGAAAAATGATTGACCCATACTGTGTGCTATGTAAATGAGGTGTTACAGGCCAAGTTATGTAAATGAGGTGTAGCTGGCTGAGCCAGCTGTCCAATAGTCTTACAACTATTTTATCCAATCATGTTACAAGATTTTACCATCCAATCATTAAAGGATCTTAGCTGTTACTATAGGGAAGCTAAAAGCATTCTGATAGGCTGTGTCTCAGAGGTTTAAAGGGGAAAGGTCTTAGGTGAACTGGCCTCGGATCTTATTGTCTGAAGACTGTAATTCTTTACAGGAATCAGTGTAGTGTGGGATACCCAGCAGACCCAGCAGCTTCCACCTGATTCGACACTGGAATATTCCAGAAGAGTTGGAAGCATGGGTTTCACTTACCTAAGGGCGTGAGTACCGAGTAGCTTCAAGGCTGCTCCAGGAGTCCCAACTGCATTCTTTCTCCCCTTTCTGCCAGATCCAGGCCCTGCTAGGAATGCTCCCACATGTTTCAAATTCAGATATCTAAAAATACTACTTAGAACCCCGACTATAATTTTTGTCATGTAGGACTATATTACACATTCCACCCTTAGCTTTTTGTGAAATGTTCATTTAATCTTATGAAGAAATTACAATTACTATCATTTTTATCTTATAAGTGAGGGGCTTGAGGCATCATTGTGCAAGTTCTTTGAATTCAAATAAGGTTTCCAAAACTGCATCATGAAGACCTGAGAGACCAGAGTATGAATCTTCAACAAATGTGAATTCTGGAAGCCATCAGCAGGCCTTGGGGTGATGCAGATCACCACTGGCCCTGTCCACCAGGTGGGTGGTTTGGGTCCACCCAGAGGTGCCCAAGTCCACGGCCCTAGACAAGCCCTCCTGTGCCCTCCTTCTCCGACACACATGGGCTGCCAGCAAGACAGAAAGGAATTGATTTGGTGTTCACTGGATTAGAATAGCATGATACTGACTTTCCATATTCCAGAAATTCACTTGTACTTGTTGTTGATGTTAGCTTCTTTTGCTGGTATTCGGATAAATGTTCACAATGAAGCAGTGTTTATCAAACTTGTTTCACATAATAGCTTTGGGCCAAGTACTAAATAACATAGTCTAGATATGGTTTTCTTTTTTTTAAAGGCTGACAAATTGACATTAACTTCTTTATTAAAAAAAAAAAGCAACCTTTTTATTGGGAGTTGGGAGAAGGTGTACTCAGCAATTCAGTTTTTCATTTGTCTCCATCCATGTCTGTTCTCTCTCATTGACTGCAAGTCTCTCAGTGCTACATCAGGCAGTCCTCTTTTCCCCAGACGTTCCTATCCTTTATGCTTGCTCTTCTGACCATTCTGAGCCTTGCCTTTGGGTAGAAGCTGACCTTTGGCTCTCAGATGGTTCACTATTCTAAAGAGGACCTGCTTCTCTAGTAGGAATGTTTCCCTTCCTGTCATTCATTCAGGCAAAAATTGAGCTGCTGCGGTAATCCAAGTTCCAGACTGGATGGGACAGTGTTCTCTGAGCTTCCACTGGTCTTAATCAGAAGGAATAAACCGTCTCTTCTGTATTGATTTTGGAGTTTTGTCCCATATACCCCCACCCCCAATCCTGTCCAGGAACTTCTAAAGTGACCCCTTTCAGAGCACTTGATAGTGGTCGCCACGCATTATCTCCTTCTGTTCCCAGTGTTGTTGAAACTTTTTGTCAAGGCATCTCGGTCCATTGGACTGACTGTTTTTATACACATTCGATACCTCCCCTCTTCTTTTCTCCAGTCAAGGACAAACTAGCTGGTGCACCATAGAGGGCTTGGGTCAGGAGTTTGGGTCCCAGAGTCCAGGAGGCTTTCTGGGGACCTGATTTGATTTTGATTTGATTTTGATAAGTGCTTTAGAGACCCTTACTCGTCAGAGTAAGATGCAGACCATTTTCCTTGTGAACTTGCTTGTCTCGTTCCCCTCAGTGTCCCCTGGAACAATGGCTTCACTCTCCCAGGCTCAGGGTCTTATCCCGTGGAGGTGTTTGGTTATGTCCAAGGAGCTTTCAGAACATTGCCCTCCATTGAGCTCCACCACATTCATGATAGCTTTGCATTATAGGTCATATTTTTGTTTGTTTGTTTTTTGCTTTTGGTGGGCATCACTGCCCCCTGGTGGCGATAGGAGGGCCAGCCTTGGTCCTGGAGAGATGCTGCTGGATTTGAATCACCAACCCTATGGGCCGCCGTCCCGTACACAACCATTACACCACTGGGGCTCAGCCCTATAGGTCATATATTTTAAGAGAAAATTTATTGTCTCTTGATAGAGGAGCAAAATCAGAATTAATCTTTGGTTACAGATTTCACAGAGTCTGAAGTTTATCATGACTCTAACCCATTCCTTTCAGTTCCCAGGGGCCTAGAGTGCCCTAGTCAGAGAGAGACCGGGAGACCTTGCAGCCCCACATCCTAAGAGGCATTCTTAGCAATGTCCACTCACCAGCAGTGCCTAGCCTCCCTCTGTGCCTGACTTCCCATCTCATTTAGTTATCGTCTTGCCTTTTAAATTCTGAATGAATCTCACATGTCAAGCAATTACATGTTTTTTTTTTCCAGACCATCACTTTAGGATGACTAACTTTCAACTGAATTGAGGAACATATTCTGAATTGTAAAAATGGAACTCGAAGTTCACTGTTTCTTTCAGATATATTTCTAGATATGACTCTCTACCTAGAGCAAATAGTGTTTTCTAAATGGTGTTAATTTATTTTTGAACCTTGGATGTAGGGAATATGTGTTCAGTGTCTCTGTCCTATTACTAGGCTCTATGAAAATGCACATGTTGGTTCTAAGCTAATTCAGCTCCTCTCCTGATGAACACGGTGGGTGATTTTAGATTCTTGTGTCCCTAAATACAACATCAGGAAGGATTCAGGGGTTCTACAAAGTTAGACACTTGGGTTTTGGGCTCTAGTACAAAAGTTTGTAATTGCTGAGTTTCTGTGCTTGCTTTTTGTTTGTTCCAAAAGGGTGTGGTAAACCAAATAAGTTGTGGGACCTCTAGATCAGAGTTTCTTAAACATTTTCCACTTTGCAACTGCTTTCGCTGAAGAAATTAGCAACTGGAGCAAGTTCTGCTGGGAACACCCTGGGCTCAATAGACATGTGATCTGAATTCATCTCAGGCTGTTGCATTTTTTACTCTCATTACATTTTTCACAGCTCCACATTGAGGTACATGCCTTCCATTGGACCCACCACCTCCACTTGAAGAAGCTTTAAATCATTCTGGGTTCCCCCTCTGGAGCACTGAATTCTAGAGATTTTGTTTAAATATATAGGTTTACTTAAATTGTCTTCCAAGGTAGTGCTCCCATGCCTTGCAATTTTGTGTACTATTTATCCCATGTTTATATATCCATATATGTGTTTCAAAAAAGCTTTTGGAAACATGGCATTAGAAGATACCGCTATTTGGATTGGAGCCTGGTGGCATTGTTGTACTGAGTTGCTAACTGCAAGTCTGCAGTTTGAACCCCCCAGCTTCTTTGAAGAAGCAAGGTGAGGCTTGCTGCTCTCGTGCCAAGTGTTTCTCCAGCCTTACAGTGTCCCTGTGAGTCAGGATGGAGCACATGGAAGGGAGTGAATGAGAATTTTCCCATGAACTTTCTGAAGTCCCCTAATGTACACGTGTGTTATATATCCCACCCACCCACAACCACCCAATGGAATTCCAACTCATAGTGACAGCAGATAGGGTTTCTGAGGATGTGGCTCTTTATGGGAGATGGCAGCCTTATCTTCCTCCTGCACAATGGCTGGTGGGTTTCAACCATTGACTTCCAGATTAGCAGTCCAGTGCTCACCTATCCCCTTATAAGAAGCACACCCACACATGCAACACACATGCACACATGTGTCCTAGAATATCTTTTCCCTTTCACATTCCTACTGTTGCATTTGGTATTTCTCTTAATCCATTTGTCTCTTAGGGTTCTTCGTTTAGTGAGGAACTGAACCGTGTTACAGAGATACAGATGGAGAGATGCGGAATGTCATTCTCACGGTGAGGCCCGTGTGCCTTCCACTTTGACAGGGACTTACTTTCTGACATCAACTTCTTAAATCAATGACTATTTTTTATTTCTCACACTTAGAAAAAACAATCTCCAAACTCTAAAGCAGCAAAAATCAATGGCAACAACCCAGGAATAAGCAAACGACCCTATTTCTCCTCACTTATTCTAGCGTCAATGTCTTTCACACGTGTGAAATGAACTCATAAACCCAAAGGCAGTGCAGTGACCGCAGTGCTTATGTCATCCTGCATTCTCGTTCCTGGGTGTTTTGCAGGGCGTTTGGAACTTTAATTCAGTAGCTGCTTGCCAAGCTCTTACATAATCACGTTCCTGTATCAGGGAGAAATCAGCATTATTGTAAAAGGTGCTATTGAGTTCTTCTGAGTTTCATGATGACAAAAGATTGGGCAAACAAATGGCGCTAACTTTTCTCCCCTCTTTGGGAGATCAATAGAATCCTATTCCATCCATCTTTATCGAGCATCTACTATGCACAAAGCACACTGCTCGATGTTAAGTCTGGTTCATGGAATAGCAAATAACTGCAGTTACAAAACAGGAAAGCAGGAACTAACACATTAGACAGCCTCCGGGGCAAAGACTTTGGAGTGTGAAACAGGGGAACAACTCACCTTTTCAGCTTATCAAAAATCAAATAAGGACCCCTGAAAACCTCCTGGGACCTGGGAACCAGATTCCTGGTTTGGAATCTCCCTGGCCTTCTTGGTTTCCCTTCTCAGTTCCAGAGAAGTGACTTAAATCTGCAGAGCTCCTTCCCCTGCTCTGAAAGCCCTGCCTTGTCTTTCATATCCCCACACAAACAAGTCAAACTCTTGCCAAATTAGAAGGGGTAAGGGAAAGCATTAAAGTAATTTTAAAAAATGCTGTCACTGTTTCCGTGTCAACCATATGTCCCAGTACAATGTTCTAGAAGGAACACAACATTTTTCAGGCTGTCATATACAACAGGGGGACTTTTGGCCTCAGCATTCCATGCAGCATATTGTTTACAAATATGACAGCGGCGTTGTCATTTCCGATCTCAGCCCGTCGTGGAGATTTGAATGGCCACGCAGATGATGAGAGCTGGACAGAGCAGTGTGAAACTTGTCAATGAGGGCTACAAGTGACCGTGCATTCCGATTTTTGACACGAACTCCTCTCTTTGTCTCCTAGGTACCTCTTACACCATTCTTTGGCGGAGATTCCTCAGCAGTGGTGACCTCTTCCAGTCAAACACTACAAATTATTATCTCTGGACTTCTAGCTGACACCGTGCCGGAGGCAGGAGCTGCTCAGCCAACTGGAACTGTGCCTTTTTTTTCCCTTGTCAAGGTTTTTTGTTTTTTTTTCCTTCCTCCTTACACAGGACAAAGAAGAAAAGAAAGAAAACAAAAGATGAAGTTGGACAAAGTGGAGTTCTGCCATCTTCTGCAGTTCATCGCTCTTTTCCTCTGTTTTTCTGGACTGAGTCAAGCCGAGCTCTCCAGGTCCAGCTCCAAGCCCTACTTCCAGGCCGGGAGGCCACGGACCAAGCGCAGCTGGGTGTGGAATCAATTTTTTGTGCTGGAGGAGTACATGGGCTCTGATCCCCTGTATGTCGGAAAGGTAGGGCTCGTGGCCTTTCTTGCACGTGGTCATAGTCCATGTGTCTGGTGGGATGGGGAACTTCTCACCTTTGATGCTGGGATAGGGAGTGTCAAGAAGCCCCTCCTATGAAGTCCATTGTGTAATCTGCAGTACTTGCCACTCTACAGAGGCGAAATTAGCCAGCTAGCCCAGGGAAGGTGGATGTTAGTGAGCAATGCTTTCCTTGCCACAGTGAAAAATTGCCTGGTGTCCATTGGCCTTGTAGCTCACCAAGGACACCGCTAAGAGAGTGAAGCGGGGTGGGTTCCTGAGGCCAGCTGATATTTTAGTCTTGGAAGGAAAGCCTGTACACTCTGTTTGCTTGAGTGTCTTCCCGATATGTTGCCTTTTCAAGACTGCCAAGTGAAATGACGAGTCTTTTGGCTCTCTGATATAAGACATTCAAGGTGCTTTCAGAGTTTTGATGGTCTTTGTGAACTGTTCTGCAGCCAGTTTATTTCCCCCCACCCTCCACCATTAATGAGAGCTCCGTGGGAAGGGAGTTCAGTATGGAGTGATGAGTGAGTCTTGGTATGCAGCTCCAGTTCAGGTACCACAGCATGTGCATTTCTTTGGTGGGCTGTGATAGCCCAAATGAGATTGTTTGCAGTTTGCTTCTGTCTGGATTTTTGGCCAGGTGGTTTCCACCGGGTACTTCTGAACTGAAAGGAGCATGGAAGGAGAGCATGATTTTGCCCCACTTCCCACGTATACCATCCCTACTCCTAGTCTGTGACAATTCATTTACATCTAGTTTTAAAGATGCTGTGTTAGTCTGAGAAGACTAGAGAAGCAAATTCATAAATATGCATATGGATACAAGGGAAAGGCATTTATATGAGAGGAAGGGAACATTGAGAACACATCCCAACCCAGTCCAGTGCAAGGTCATAAGACGGATATTAGCACATATGTCTGACACCAGTCCATAAAGTCTCCTTCCGACTCACAAAGCACATGCAATGACACCAGGAAAATCACAGGCCAGTGGGTGCCGAGTCCCATGTATCCAGCTGTAGTAGAAACATCTGGGCACTGGCAGGGGTCTCCCCATAGCTCCTCATTTCCAGGGGTGAGGGTCCATCAGTAGTATATATTGGCGATAGAAGTAACTCAGCACTGGCAGGGATCTCTCTCTGACTTCTCCATCCCTAGAGGTCTGGTTCCATTAAGGTGAGCCCATGTGGCTTCTCCTCCAGCTCCTTTAGGTTCCAGGACTCAGGGTCTATCAGCATGCCACCATCTTGTCTTGTTGGTAGACTGACCCAAGAGACTGGGTCTATAGTCTCTCATCCCATGGGGGAAATATCACACGATTTCCCAGAACTTCAAGAGAAAGCCATGCTACACAGGCTATCTCTAAATTGCCCGGCTAGACTTCATCCCTAGACTCCCAATCATGAAACTGATACCAAGTACATGACCGCCACAGATGCTTTGGGATTCTGGAGCATTAGCAAAGGTTTTTTACACTGAGTACACACTTCTGATGTCTTGTCAACTGTGTACTCTTGTTTCCTGACTTACTGGGGCACAGCAGGCAGATCTGTGAAGGATTGCTCCCCTTTTGAGTAATCGAGGAAGAATCCTTGCTATCTATAACACAGATCCCTGCCCCTTATTCCCACTCACCCCCCTACTTGAATATGACTTATTAAAGGTGAAAACACCCATTTGCACTTGTGTTCATGAGCATCTGTATAAACCTCGATTACATTTGTTCTCTTCATTTATTTATTCTGCAGTGCCTCTATATTTTATGAGTGCTGACTGATAGTATAATGTGAAAAGAGGACTAGGAATAAGATCATGATGTCTAAGGATTCTGATTATTATTGTTTTTGATTTTTTTAGTCCTGAGAAAGCACTTATATCCTATGTACTGCCTAGACAAACAGTGTAAGAGTGTGTAGGTGTATACTTATTTTGCCATAATATTTTTATCAGTGGCACCATCATCTACAGTGCATGGAAGTTAGATTTTTGCTCATTCTCACTTCATATGGTTGCTATTTTATTTGAAGGAGAGAGAAAAAGAAAAGGTCAGGTGTGGTGAGTGCAGAGATCATGTAGTGCTTTGACTAAGAAGCTAGCTTATACTTTCATTCATTTTTGAAGGACATTGAAAAACCTCTTCAATCTTTCTTAAATGCACAGGCTTACAATAGTCAACCAAGAGACACAAATGTCAGTAGTTACTTGGTAAGAATTATCCATTTGTGAGGATCAAAATGTTTTCTAAAAACAACTAAATAATTCTCATTGATTTGGTTTTGAATAAGACATCAGCAAGACTGACTTTCCAAAAGTCAATGATATTGAAATTATTTAAAACAAACAAACAGACAAATAAACTGACACTACTTCTTTTGAAATTTGTAATCTCCACATAATAATTCAGAACATGGACCCAATTAATTAAGGATAAAGATTTTTTTTTACTCCAGAGAAAGCACTTATATACTTGCAAGTGTGTGCATGAGTCTTTTCTTCTTGTGCATGTCACTGTAAGTGGCTATAGGTGAGTGCCACAGGGTTACTTACCTTATGACTGTTGACAGAGGCACTGGCCAATGTGGTGTGCATTTTTCTGAGAGAAATGGTAGCGTTTCCCGATTGGATACCATGGGGTATTCTGTGCCTTCCTTGCAATTGGTCAATTTCACTTAGAAGATTTGATGAAACAACAGGCAGATAAGTTTGAATATACGTGGTGTATTTTGTGTATTGAAAGTTTAATGCCACTGTTCACAGGACAACACTCAGGATGAATGCTGGTTGAAATGCAAATAAACACTCCATTGACCAAAACAGACCAAGAACAGTAAACTCATTCAAAATGAATAGAAAATTTACAAACAAGGAAGACAAGTGAGAAGCATTTATTAAGCAATCTTTACTTGCTTGGAACAAGGTGGCAGAGAGCTTCAGTTTTAGATTCCATACCTTGATGATGAAAAAAAAAAAGTAGATTTGTTGGTCTGAATTGCTAGGGCTGTAATAGGAACTTCAACCTCAGTGCATTTGGGATCGTTTAAATGTGTGGAATAGTTGTTTTCCTTTTGTATTTTTTCCCTAGTGGAGGGAAATGATGGCTATGATTGCAAGGATTTATAGGAGGGAGAGAATTGGCCATCATAAGCAAACACAGGGAAGACTAGGTGAGTGGGCAATTATGGGGAGAAGAGAAAGAGCCTTGTCAGTGTACATTATAGCCATATAGTTAGCATCTGTCAGTTCCACAGTATCTTAAACTTTGATTTGTGATCACTTAGGGGGTCATGTAGCTCAAATCTCAGGGTGCTGAAACATTTGGCAGCAGTAAAGGTTTCTGAGAGCACAGAGTCCAGAGAGTACTTCCCCAGCATGCATAGGTTCTTGGGGTTTTCTCCTGCCCCCACACGTGTTGTGTCTCTCCACTGCATTGCAGGCATAGTTATCACCTCCGTCTACTATTCAGGATCCGTGTCCTACATGTTCAGCTTGATGCTGACCCCATTCATTTTTATTTTCCACAAAGTCAATCCTGACACATGCACTAGGCTTCTGAAACCTTTTCCACTTCTGACCCTTTCTGGGGGAGAGAAGTTATCCACAGCTCTGGGACTTGCTAGATACCTAGTAACCCTGAGAGTCAAGTGGAGGGAGAAGCAAATTCCCAGTCTGAACTTGAGAGAAGAAAGATGAAGCTGAGGGCCAAGTCAACTGGCTTGGGACACGGGTACAAATGGTTCACTGCCTGCTATTGGCCAGCCTTCCTATAAACAGACCTGCCAGTGCCCATTGATCTCCAACAGCACATGACAGGCCCTCCATGCTCAGACCTAGCCAGTCCTATAGACCTAAGTCAATCTGGACTATTTCTGCTCTCAGCTGTGGCTCACTATCACAGCCATAGTAACTCATCCCATCCGATGCCTTAGCGGAAGAATCAAAGAGTAACAGAAAATGGACATGTCAAACACAGCATTTAATGAAGTCAACTATCCCGATAGGCAATTTGAAGCATGACTTCTAGCTCTTCAATTGAGGAATCCTTTGATTTTGAATTACTCTTTGGTCACCGGGAATTCTGAGGATTTTTGCTGGTGTCAGGTTGTTTCCACACCCCTGCATTCAGGTATGTGCCTCCTTTGGAGTCTTGAACTGCATTGTAAAGTCTCTGATTTATGGTCTGCCTAACAAGGGCTGCCATTTGGATCATTTGCAACAGGAAGTGATGGCATCAGTGTGCTGCGTGACCTCTGTGGCCACGGGAGAGATGCCAAGAGCAGGTGACAGGTTCACTTTGGTCTCTGCACTAATGATACCATGGCCTCCCAAGTCACATCCCTCAGACCAGCTGCAGAATATTACTAGATTTTAGTTTTCTCATCTCAAAGTGGGAATCGTGATAATTGGCATTTGAAATCTCTTCCTGGAAATTAATGGGATCAACATCTTTGGAATGTACATTCAGTTCAAGTTCTAGGTATAGAAATTCTAGTCCTCTGCTAATGATAAATGAACCAGGATTTGGGATATCTAAAGGTGTCCTGTGGGACTATGGGTGTAAGAATTGGCTTACTTACAACAAAGTTGCTAGTTTGAACCTATCAGCTGCTATGCAGAGCAGTGATGAGCCCATAAAGCTATAGTTTCAGAAACTTGGTGGAGGGTTGACCAGTGTTAGACTCACTCTATGGCCATGGATTGTCGCTGGGGGAAATATATCATGATATTTTATCAAAGTTGAGATATACAATATGTCTTTTTATGTTTGTACATTAAGTATAGCAAAATATGACTGAGATATGAATGATTCAGTTCTTAAAACAGGGACTTCAAATGTCAGAGTGTTTTTGTTTGGTTTTTAAAGTATACTTAGTAATTTGAGGATTTGAAAAGTATAACTGACTAGCGGCTATGATAGAGCTAAAATTGGGTAATTAGTCACTAGGTCAATAAGGACATATCCAGTATGGCTTCTGCTGATATGATTTTAGCCCCATTTACTAGGGTTGTTTCACCTGTAGTTATTGGAGACCAAAGGAAAGCATCCTGATGGATAGGCCTAGAAAGGAGCACCCTCCATGCCCCCCCCCAAGCTCTCTCCAAGCCCCTCCAAGGTTATTGTCATTAGCCCCACGCTGCTTCCTTATGACAAGAGTTGAAGCAAGGTCAACTTAAATGTGTGGATTTTAGCACTGAATCATTTGCTTATACTCTGAATGAGCCCTGCTGTAAAGCTACATCATTCAATGGCCCTAAGTGCCTCTCCCTGAATTACTGACTGACTCACTAACTCACTCACTCATCCTTCTTCAAGGAGGAACTGGTGGGCGCGCTGATTTGTTTTTTTTCCTGGAGAGACTCTGCAGCCCTGTTTTCCAGGGTGTCCAGGACCTGGTGTTTTCAGCATTGTTCGCCCTCTCATGTTCCACTCAGCCATTTCCCTCACTTAGTGTCTCTGAACCAACACACACACACACACACACACACACACACACACACACATCCGTCTTCCAAACCATCTTGTCTCTTTTCCACGTATTAAGTGTTTTCATTTCTCCTCCCCTAATGGGTTGCCAGTGATCGCTGTGCCCCAGGCCATTACTTTCATTGAAATGTGTGCTTCTGGTCACTGCCTCTTTCCAGTCTGCTTCTGTAGCCCTGCCCATCAGTCTTGCCTTTCTGCGACTTCCCTTTCTTCCCTTCTTCTCAGGGAGGATTTATACCTCCAATGAAATCAAATCCTTAGAAATGTGGTATGGGGATCACTTTGCTTTTAAATCTCAACTTGCTTGAAAGTGTTGCTGAGCATTTTCTGTGCATTTAGTTACACCTCCGCAGGAGCTGTCACCAAGGGCGTCTCCTTTCCAGGCTTGCTCTCTCCCTCAGTGCTCTGGAAAGGAAGCTTCCATCTCTCCACTTGATCTACTCAGTGGTCACAGAGGAAGGGGCCAGATCCATGCTTTCACCAGACAAACAAGCTCAGGGAAGTTGTGACTTGGAGGAGGGACAATATCAGGAAGTCTGTCAGTTTAAATTAGACATTTGACAGATATTTTGGAGGGAATTAAGCATTGCAAACAGCGAATGTGGTCTTTATAAATACTCATCAGCTAAGCCTGACCAAATCTTAGGAAAAGCCCAAAGCTGTTTGGTTTCTCTAGTTATGTGTAGATAACCCATTTTCATAATCTCTCTCCAAGCTGAGTTAATTTCTTATCATCTTGTCTGCCTAGAGAGGTGGGACTCCTGGGGACATCAAAGGGAAGGTGGCTCTGGATCAGCTCTGTGGGATGCAAATAAGTTCTGCTTTTTCAGAAATATGTTTTTAGCAGTTATTTTTAGCCCTTATAATACTCCTATGTAACCATGAAGTTATTAATGTATGCATTTCCTCCACATAAAATCTGCAATTCTAAAACTTCCCCCTATGATTTACCATGCAGAACACATACTATGTCTGAATTTGCCTCCCCCAAAGCAGGAATCTCCCATTAATTCAGTTAGACTTTGCTAATTTTCTCTGCCCATTGATCTTGGGTTAGAGATGAAGGCTGTCATGATCAAAGACTTTATTTATCAGGTGGAGTTACACACTAGAAAGTTAGAGGGAGGAGAGGGGTTAGAGTTATAGGTCAATTTTAACCAAGATGTCTATTGAAAAGTAGTCTCTGAACTTCCTGATTATTATCTGTACTAATCCAACTCATTAAAAAAATCCTCAATAAAATGATTAAAAGAAAAATATAAAGTATTAGAAAAATGAAAAAAAAAAGTCCTTCTTCTTTGTGTATGTGTGTTAAATATATTCCACCTCGGAGACAGAGGCAGTAACCACAGAGAATACAATTCAGTCTAAACTAGTTGCAGTCTAGACTAGTGTGTGTGTGTGTGTGTGTGTGTGTGTGTGTGTGTTAGGTTTCTGTTTTTAAAGAAATGTGATTAATGCATATATCAAACTATTCCAAATTTCAATCATTTTCAGTAACATTTGCTACCACTATCTGTGTCCAAACATTCTTTTTTTATATAGACATGATGATATTATCACCCCATTCACTCTGCCACCATCTTGTGTCCCCCTCCCCACAAACCCTTATTCTACTGGCTGATTTTATAAGATCATCAGTCCTGATTTTCATATTCCCCCAAACCAAACCAATTTCAAGAGGGTGGTCACCAATGCCAAAATAGTCCCAACTTACCCCCTCATATGTACAGTCAAAATCCAAACTAAATAATGCAACCTAATATATATATGTGTGTATATATATATATGTGTATATATATATATATATATATGATTTTGGACATCAGATCAGATCCACCATGCACCCTGGAGTGGGGGAAGTGATGACAAAATTTAACTGTTTTAATCAGACTTCTGCCTTTGACCTTCTAAACTCAACAATGCACTCCGTTTAATGGCTACTTTCTATCCCTCAATTTTTGGATAAAGGGAGTTCACCAGAGGCATATGTCCTATGTAATTCCACCAATGAATCTTGGGCTCCCTCTGTCACCCATAGTCTTCTGCAAACTTGATTTTCAGACTTTAGACTCTGGCATGAGTCTTTCTCTTCAGTTTCTTATTATGTGATTCACAATTCTTCGGTGACTGAGGATGGTGTGCTTCTTCCATGTGGACTTAATTGAAATCTCATTTAGGTGACCGGAGACTTGTTCAGAGACAAGTCCCTAAGACTCCAGACATTATTTTATCTGATAGCCGAGCATCATGTCATTACTTCACCACGTTTGACGTAGCACCCATAACCTCCGTGTTCCCTCCTAGGAGGTGATGATCAAGTATGAGCATGTTGTAAGAGCTGATTGCTCTTAAGTTGGAGCTGGGATTTCATGTGAGCCCCAAACATAGATTTGTTTATTTAGCCTTTCAGTTTATTTGTACTTGGAAATTAACCCAACTTTCATGTCATTGGATCATTCAATCTCGTCAAGCAGAATTGTACCAATGCTTCCATAATCAGTTTCTGTACATCCTTTTTCATCCTGGGTATCTAGACATCGTTTGTCTTTTCTCATCTCCCTCTCTGTGCCCCTGAGATGGAGATCCACCAGTCCTTGGAGTGTTTTTATGTTGTGTTGAATGTTGAGTGTGGAAGACAAGCTATAAACTTGAATTGTGAAATTGAGCATCCTGGCATTGTTAGAGACGCTTTCCATTGGACATGTAGGGAAACTGAATAAGGGAGTTGCAGCCAGAGTCTGGGCCTCCTCAGGATAGATGGTGGACTGGGTCAGGAATCAGGCCCTTTGCGGAACCTTTCATGGGTTAGACAACTACTGAATAGGCAATATTTTGTCTTGATAGCTTAGCAGGATTTCTGTTGATTATGTGTGTCAGGAATATTACTGGAGAGAGAGCAAATTGCAGACATATGTACTCCACAGTGCTCTGTCCAGTACTTCTCAGCCTGCCCTTGCATCTTTTCTTTCCTGTTCCTTTATCAGTCTTCTTTTGCTTTTAAATGCTTTCCAAGTGCAGAGGTAGTTAAGTGATAGAATTCTTGCTTACCAGGTAGGAGACCCAGGTTCCAGTCCTGGTCAGTTCACGTCCTGTGCAACATTCACTCTTCTTTGTGTCAGAGGTGATTGTGTGCTAAGCCGGGTTCATTGGATCTTACAGAGTTAGACAGGCTGGGAAGAAAGACTTCTCTTCTGCTTCATCAAGTCAGCCAGTGAAAACTGTTTGGAGTACAATGGTCTCTTCCAACTGATGATGATGCTAGGAGAGCATGGGACAATGTGCCCTTCTGTTGTACATGGAGTGCCAGGAGTCAGTGGTTGTCTGTCTCAATGGCAGATGGCAAGGGCAACTCTGGAATTGATAGTGTGCTAGATAGAAAAGCTGCAGAGTAATATGGAATGGAGTGTAATTGATAAATCAAGAAGGTAACAAGATGGTGGTGGCACTGAGTGAATTCCACAGTGGAGGCAGCAGGTGGATAGGGGTAAAGGGGCACTAAAGTGTGGACCTGCAAACTGAAGCTTGCAGAAAACACTCAGACCACTTCTGCGATTTTATGCTCTTTTCATGTTTGTGTGCACTATTCAAATCAAAGAATGAACTAATAATTTAGAATATAAGGCGGAGATTCCTAAAACATTTTTAAAATTCCAGTCGCTTTTCATTCCATGTCCCCACAAAGTTTTTGGATTCTTACAAAGACCAATAAGCAAAAGCCATACATTGTAGTTGCAAGTTTCACAGTACTTTGAGAAAAAAAAATCAAAGATGAGGTTCCTGATCTGTCAAATGGAGAATAAACTTATTAAGACAAAAAGATTGGAAGTAACTGGAGAGCCCCTTGGCTTGCCTAACTTTCACCACCTTAGGTGAACACACTAATGATATTGACTGACCTTCAGAGTGATGCAGTTTTCCCTGTTTGTTCCAATAAAGAAACGTTTTATTTCCAGTAAAGAGGCAACCCAGACCAGCGCCATTTGTTTATCATGTCTTCTTAGCCTTTTCTAGGAAGGGCTCAATTTTTAGACTGTCATCGTCATTCTCAGCCAATGATTCATGAGAATGCCTTACTCAAGGTTTCTCTGATGCTTCTTCCCTTTGCACACCCTTGACATTGTGCATTTTAGGCAGCCTTGCAGAGGTGAGTATGTGCTTTTCCCACAGTGCCTCTCACGAGGCTGGTGAGGTTGATGAGACGCCTTCTGAGTGATGCTTTCTTTGGTTCCTTGGTTCAGGCAGTGTCTCCTAGGGTCCTTCACTGGCAAGGACAGGAGTGTTTGACAAAGAAATAAGCTCATCTAAACCACCGTTTGGAATTAGAATAGACATTGCTGCTGTTTTCAGGGTGACATTGTCGTTTCAGGCAAGGGACTATGGAGGGCTCATTGTTCATTTTTTTTTAAGCTAAGGAGTGAGTTCTTCAGAACTACAAGTCTAATTTAAGTGTTGCCAGACAATGTCCATAATGGCATGTAGTTATTGATTGTGTTGCTCAAAAACACATCATCAATATAAGTTGTTTCAAGGAAACGGACTTTGCTTTCTTGCTTCTGCACTAAACAATACTGTTCCCCATGGCTAAGGATTCCAAGAAAGCTCTCTATTGTTCTAGAATTTAAAAGGAACATTTTCTTATTTTAATCAGTTACAGAATACAATGAACTGTTTTACATGCATCAGTTGGTACAACAAATACTTAACATTCATAATTATAAACAAAGCATTGTTTTGGAAAATAGTAGACTGATAGAGTGGTATGAGGTAAAATAAATATCACAATGGAAATGTAATATCTTACATATCACTATAGTCACAAGGCAGTTGATGTGTAAACACAGAATAGAATTATATTTGGTGTTTAGAATGATTTATTAAAGACAGTCTTTCCTGGAGATTTTTTTCAGAGCATGTAATATTTTTGTTTCTTTGTCAATACTGATTAAATCTTTTGAAAAAGTCTTATGAGTTAGGCAAAGCAGTATTCTTTTATTGGAGAAGATATAATAGATACAAATTGGAAATTAAATCGGGAGAGTAAGGGAACAACCATTAGAGCTTCAATTAAGTGCAGGTAGAAAGCCATATATAGGTACTTAGATCAAGAGATTCTCTTTCTTTTCAATGCCTAAAGTTTTAGACCCACTTAACTCAACATGAATACTAATCTATCATAAAGCTAACCAATAATAATTTCAGGAAAGATAACATTTCATGTCTGAATGCATTTGAGTTCATCAGAAATAGATGAATGAATTGCAAATCAATTTTGACAATAGTTAATATATTCCACAGCTTAGTGATAGTAAATAGCTGTGCATGTTGCAATTAAAAATCACTGGGTACAAGAATTTTACAGAGAGATGGGAACATTTTCCCCGAGGGATCCTTTAGCAGTGATTGCTATTGTGATTGCGAAGCAGCTTCTGTGGTGTCCAGTCTCAGATTGTTGCTTAACCTCCTTGAGCCTCTGTTTACTGTGGGCAGAATGGGAGCAGTGACAGTAGATATCTCTGTGAGTTGAGATGAGCAAGTGAAATACATTAATGTGTTCAGGGCAGAGACAAGGAATTTTAACTCTTGTGATCACCGTGGAAAGCAGAGTTTTGGTGTTAGTTGCCTTTGTGTCAGCATTGACCCACAGAAACCCTTCATGCACAGCATAGAACTAACCTCTTCATAGGTTTACAAGGCTGTGCTTTCTTGGAAGCAGTTGAGAGGTCTACCATCCAAGGTGGCCACTGAATTGATTTGATCCCCCAATTCTTGACTGATAGGCAGAGTGATGTTTTCCATTGATGCCCAGGCCCTATCCCTTCAAACTCTTAACAGTCTTACTTTACATGGAAAACAGGCCTCTGCAGATGTGATGAAGTATAGTTCTTTGATGCTGTGAGCTTCTGATGGTTAAGGCTGTGAACCTCCTTGGCTGGGCCAAGATTGTAAGTAACTTCATAGTTATATAATGGGAGACTATTATGCAATGATACAGTTTTGCAGTAATGTAGTGACATAGCTTCACAATCATGACATGGTGTGAGCATCACCCCTGCTCGATCTGATGTAACCATCCATGAGTTTTAAGGGAAGTGTCTTTGGGCATTTATTTCTAATAGAGCTCACTTTCTCTGAATCTTTCACTTGGTACATTGTCTTCTGACCTCCAGTTCCAGAGATTCTTCAACTCTGGTCTGAGAGCCAGCAGCCTGTTGCCTGACATACTAATGCTGACTTTGTCAGCCTCTGCAGTTACATTAGCTTCTTTAGTCTGACCCCAGGACCTTAAACTTATCGGTCTCTATTCCTGTGTATGTCATTGTTTTCAAAAAATATCTCTGTAGACACATGCTTTCCTGGTTTTGCTTCTCGATGGAGCCTATCCTAAAACTAGAATACTCTGGGGTAACTATATTAGGCAAGTCGAATTCCATTTGTCCTTATATGTGGAGGAAAGAAAGGTGTCAGGGCAGGAATGGCCAGATGTGCAATATTGCTGACCTTGAGAAGAATGTGAACATGGGACACAGAAAAAGAAATAGGGGCAACCTCCAGAAACTGGAAAAGGTCAGAACAGAGCTTCTCTCACGCACTCTCCTGAAGGGTGCACAGCCTGTGACAAAATGATTTCACCCCCTGGAAGCCTCTGTGTGAAATCAAGAAATAATCAACAGATAAGAGTCAGTCAAAAAATATTGCTATGGCATTAGAGACAACATTATTAAGTCTTGATCAAAATGTGACACCATCATTTCAGGACATGGACTCCAAGTCGGTGTCTATATTTCAGAGTATGCTATTTTTATTTCTTTGCTCCTTCCTGAAGAATTGTGTTCTCTTTGATTTATAGCACATTAAAAGTGCCATTTTGGCTTCCTCAAGGGACACAAATTATGGTCCTTTGAAATGTCTTTCAGCTTTGGGAACAAAATGAAGTGTGAAAGGGAAGAGCAAGGCTCGAGGATGGGCGGGGTAAAGTTTCCCTGAAGAACATTCTCCCAGGACAGCCCTCGCTGTCCTTGAAGGGTGAGAAAGCACATTGTCAACATGGTAACAATGTCAGTACAACTCCTCGGGTCTTTTTCTCACCTGGGCAGTTTTCAATTTTCATAAAAGCTCTTCATAATAAGTCATCATGATTGACCTATGTCTTTCAAGAAAATCTATCAAGATGACCCATTTGAAGACAAAACAGCCCCATAGCCATAGCTTCCCTCTCTGCTTTGAATTTAGCTGGCTTAGCAAACGATCAGGAAAGTTACTGTTTTCATTGGACCTTTTCTTGTGTTTCTTTGTTGTTGTTGTTTGTTTGTTTGCTTTTTAAGGCAAGCTAATGAGAATAAGCAGAGTGCTGGGTTATATTTGAGGCTGCTACCCCAAAGAACAGCAGATCAAAACGCTCCATGAGAGAAAGAGGAAGCTTTCTACTCATAAAGATTTACAATCTTGGGAATCCACAGAGCAGTCCTGTTCTGTCTGTGGCAGTGGTTCTCGACCTTCCTAATCCTGGGACTCTTTAATTCAGTTCCTCATGTTGTGGGGACTCTGTATGTGGCTGTAACTGCTTGTAAGCAGGTGGACCTACCTGGAGACAGATAGAGAATTGGTGTCTCAGTTCTTAAGGTCATGAAAAATATGGTCTTAGGAGATCCCTATGAAAGGGGTCTTTCAAATCCCAAAGGGGTCTTGAACCCCAGGTTGAGAACCGCTGGTCTGTGGAGTTATGAAGAGTGGGAAAGGACAGAAGGCCACAAGTATATGACTAAGAAAACCCATCTGCAGACATCTGCTCATTGCAGTCATGGTTGAAGAGGTTTGAATCATTGAACATTTTGTTTGGAATCTGTGCACACGTGAACTGAAATCTGAGAAGGAATGCTTTCGGACTTATACTCGTTTGTGCAAGGATTTGAAACCATGACAGATGGAAAAGAACTTTCTACCCTAAACAGTATATACTAACGCCCAAACTGAACTTATTACTGTCAAGTTAACTCCAACTCATAACATTTAGCAAATTTTGAAATGTAGTTATTAGAGGAATACACAACAGCAATAAGTGATTAAATGGAGTTGGTCAGGACACATAAAACTGAGGAATAAACCCTAGGAAGGACTTTATAGACTACAACATCCAAAAGGAACAAAATGCCACATTGCTAAGAGAGTTATTAGGACTTTTACTTATTTGTTTCATAAGTCGTATCCTTCACAAATTCTCATTTTTGGTGGATGACATTGCACTGAAGAAATTTTAACTTTCGCAGAGCTTTAGAAAGCCTACTCTGCCCCACTTCTAAGGCTTACCATTTCAAAGGAAGGTTCAAATTGTTGGTTGGCACCACCAGGGTTCCTCATGGCCATGCCCTCAGTTGACCGTGAACTTAATCAAATTAGCCTGTTTTCATCCCATCAGCTCTGACACAGGATGGACCCATGTGTGTAATAAGACCAGAGTGTTCTGCAGGATTTCCAAAAGCTGTTTTTTCAGAAGAGCACCTCATCTTTTTTAAACATATATAGTGCTTGTAAATAGATTTGAATTCCCAACCTCTCTTTAAGCAGTCAAGATTGTTAACCCTTTTCTCCACCCAGAGATCTCTAGTCACAACTAATCATGACAAAGAGAACACTCTTGTTTAGTCCAGGTGATACAGATCTACTGCTGTAGCTTTTCTCAATCTTGAAATAACCCTCTGCTCCACCTCAACTTGAGAGAGAGAGAGAGAGAGAGAGAGAGAGAGAGAGAGAGAGAGAGGAGAGACAGATTCCAAATGATCTCTTGAGAGGGAAGACAATAAATGAAACTGTTTCCATTTGTTGTTGGACTGGCATCCCTGTTTCATGTGAGATGCAAAAAAAAAAAAAGGGTGATTTCTTAAGAAGGAGTTCTGTTGCAGGAACGATGACTAAAGCTCCAGCCTGATTAGCACGATTCCAGAAAGAGTATGTGTGTAAACAGTGCACGATTATCTGATACGGGTGTTTCTCTTAAGAATATGCACTCATCCCCTCAGTTAAAATGCTGGCATGTTTTAAGGTCTTTAGCTGAAAACATAAAATCAAGAGTTGGACAACAAATTTGTTAGGTTCAACAGATGTGCATTTGAAAGAGTGATGATGATCAGCACTAGTGAAATTAGTCCAACCAGGCTGAAATGTGGTATTTTGTCCTCATTGGTGAGTCATTTAAGGGTCCGCATGGGAACCGAATAGATGTGGAAGGTGATTATGCATTCCGCACTGAGTTCCTCAAAATGAAGAAGAATGATGATAAAATCTGGCATCTCTCTTATTTGTGATGCATCTAAGAAAGCCACTTCCACATCTGTCCATGGCCTCACCAGGGAACACACATCACATGTCCTTTCCTCAATGGAACAACAGCAATTGGATCCAGGTGTACATCAGGTATGTTAGACTTGCTCCAGAAAAAAAACTAGGGTTCTGTTCAGATCATTTGCCTTCAATTTAGAGGGACCCTGGTGGCATAGTGGCTACATACTGGGCTACTACTGCCAACATCGGCAGTTCCGAACAAGCAGCTACTCCTCTGAGGGAGATGGGACTTTTTACTCCCATAAAGAGTTACAGTCTGGCAAACTCAGGACGGTAGTTCCACTCTGTCCTAGAGAGTCTCGATGGGTCGGAATTGACTTGTTGGTAGTGAGTTTTGATTTAGCTATAGCTGAAAATTAAAGCCATTGAAAGTTAAATATTACTAAAAAAAAGATGGCTCTGATCAGGTTTCTCTGGCACAGGAATAATTTTAACAGTTTTATTGACATGCAATTCACGTATGATAAAATTCAGTAGTTCCTTCACATCAAGAGGAGTTGAACCATCATCACCACAATCAGTTTTAGAGCATTTTCTTCATTCTTGTTCTCATCATGCTTAGCTCCCCAATTCCCCCCAAGTTTCCCTGCCATGTCCCCAAGGAGCCATTAGTCCAGTTACTATCTCTAGAGATGATATATTTTTAATGAGTAATTTTAGGAGTCATTTTTAATAAACTTGGACATGGGCGCTGCAGGAAAATGCAGAGCATTGTGTAAAAACAGAGCAAGTTTAATTATAGATGAGATACAGTCTTGGAAAAACGGCTGTACAAAAATTAG